>PYAF01004493.1:250126-284961 GCA_007407185.1 Glycine tomentella
GCCTTCCTGATAATATTCCTTTATTCTGCTGCAGAGTATCTCACTTCTATTTTCTTTATAGAGAGGAGGGATTGTCAGTTTTTTACCTCTTAGCTATGTCAACAGAGGAAGTGTCATACTCTTTTAGTATTTTAAGTTGAACTTTTAAGAAGAAAAAACTGAAGAAGTCAACATTCCACACGTTGTTCAGTTGGAAAGCCAGAAAGTTTCAAGTAACTAGTACTCTAATATTTAGAGTTAAGCAGCACCTTTGTCTTTACATTTTATAGATATTTTGGCAATCCAATCATGCTTCATTAATGAACCATTTCACTCATTAGAATCGGTTATGAATTTCAAAGTCAATATTGATTACAGCAAGGGCTGTTGTGTATGATAACTTTTTTTTTATGTCTAAAACAATGTTATTATACAGGAATCATGATATCAGGTCCATCCATCTTTTGCAAATGGATTAAAAATTGTTTAATTTAATTAAGAAATATATCATGTGCTTCATGCTCCCCTTATGTTTTCATTATCTAAGTCCTTCACCCTGCATTTTATCACAGTGTAAAGATCCTTTTACTTGCATGTATGAATAAGGGAGAGAAAGACAAAAGTCTTAATATAATAAATAATTTTTTTATTAGTAAGAATCGTAGATAAATATTAGGATTTACAGGAACTTGTGCACCATATTCAATCATATGAGATAGATCTTTTTAATAACAAGTGAGGTTGACTACATGGATCACAAGACCAATTTTTTAGAGAGAAACAATGAAGGGAAACTTAAGCATGATGTTAGGGAGGGAGGAAGTGTTTGGTTTCAAATTCACTTTTAATGCAAAATCACATTAAAATTAATCAACACAAAAGTAGTAACTAATAGTTTTGTTATTAATTTTATTGGGGTTCCCCATCTAACTAGTGTTTCCAAACACACTAACATACTGAATTTCTGTGGGGTAATCTATGAGTGGAACCCTACAAGGAGTTAGTAAGATATCAAATCAAACTCCCATATGAAGCGAAACTCAATGCCCTGTACTACATGGTATCCGAAGTACTAAGCTTTTTCATTTGTTTTTGCCACAAGATAAGCTTCAAATTGAAGCCGCAATTGCACATGGTTTTTGATAGAAATGGACCACAGAAAAGTTTTCGGTTTGCTTTCTTTAGTACTAAATTTTATGCATGCATAAGGACCGATTAGTATCATCATCAACAGTACCTTTAATCCAAATTAATTGGGGGTCGGTGATAAGAACCGATTAGTATATAATTACAAAATGAAGATGCCGGTTAGGTGGTAAATTTATTGCACTAATCTTACTAAGGATCACATCTCACTTTAATTATAATAGAAAGAGTGAGAAAGTTGTGAAACTACAAATAATATTATGAGAATTACAAATTATGATATAACGTTAATTAATTATTCAGGAAAGTGTGGCTTCAACTAATGTAAACAAATCATACAAAGGTTCCGGCTCATCTACGTATGAAATCGACAATATAGCTTCCATTAATTTTAAATTTAGTAAAGATTCCACAGTATCCACATGAACTTTAAGCTATGATACGAGTTTTGTAAACAAGTCTAATAACTAATGAAGTAAAACAAGTGAAACTAATGGTGCAAGAAACTACCAATTTATTATTTAAAAAGAGTATATTAGAAGGTTATAACTTTAACTTTATCATTATATATCAAAACATACAACTTTTTTTTTCTCTTGTCTTTTTTGGTGATGTATACGAGTAAATTAAGGTCTAGAAACGGGGAAGGAAGAAGCATGCCGTTTGCAAATAACAACACATTAAGTGTTATTATTATTATTGTTATTATTATCATCAACAATTGACAAAATGTTTTAAACATTAAATGAGTCAAATATATACGCACTTACACAGTGCAAGATGCTATTTGATTATTTGAATTGATATGTAATTAAAAGGAAGAATTTGCTGTAATTTGACTAATTTCCAACACAAACAATAGTTATATATTAATTGCATGTGCTTGAAGATTGTCTGGTTACGTTGTTCATAATTAATACAACTACACACTTAATAATACCCCAGGAAAAATCTACAATATAAATCATAATTATTTTGCTTAGTGCTACTCTTGCTTCTTTTCATTGAGTATAAAATTTCGTCAATTATCTTTCTATGATTCGGAACACGAGCAGTACTATTTGTTAAGAGCTATAGTTTTCACGAATTTTCGTGAGCCAATTTAAACCAAACATGTATTGCTGGCTTTTACTGTGCTTCCACCAGTGCATCCTTGGATTTACCTGTCATATATAATAATGTTGACAACTTATAGTGATATAATATTTATGTTTTATCCTTATAATTTTAATTTTTATAAAAATTGTTCGAACAAAAATATTAACATCTTATTAGAAATTACTCCCTCCATTTTAAAATAATTATCATTCTAAGTTATTTTATACGAATAAAAAAATAATAATAAATAGATGAAAAAAGTAATTTTAAAAAATTAATCTTATATTATTATTAATTTATTTCTAAATTTTATAACTCATGGATAATATAAAAAGGATATAAGTAAAAAAATAATATTACATTAAAAATTAAAATAATATTTATTTTAAAATATTTTTTTACATAATAATTATAATGAAATATAGGAAGTATAACATTTAATATTTTCAATACATTTTATTATGATTTTTAATATCAACTATTTTAATCAATACTTTTAAGACAATAAAAATCAAATCATTTTTTATTTTGGTCTTTGAAATGTTATTGTTACTGGTATTACTGCACAACTACCCTCGGCTCCAACTACCATCAACTCAAACACAAGGCCATTATTGGCTACACAATTAATCTCTAAGCATCGAAATTGCCATTGTCATGTCACATCCATTTGCAACTCTTACCTTGTGCCTTAGACGAGCCACCTATATTATTATGCCACACTCATGATAAGTTAATGAGAGACAATATTATGTGCCTAAATCTTGCAATTCTAAATACCAGTTAGAAAAATCAAGTGGAATTGAATCCTAGTACATTCAATATTACGTGCCTACTCTCTTGTGTGATCTTTACCATTTTCCATGTTTTTTGTATTCTTTTTTTTTACCCTTTTCTTTTTACTTGTTTCCCTTTATAGTTCTTCTATAAATGGAATCCCTAATGACTTGAGTGCTTACCTCAATCTCTACTTTTGAGGTTTGGCATAAATTAGCTACAGATAAAGGCATCTAATCCTTGTACGCAATAAGAGCTAGGAAAAACAATTTTGCACTCCATATCCATAATTTTTAAGGAGAAGTAATATGGTTTTATTTTATATACAGCTTTTCATGTAAATTATATATATATATATATATATATATATATAAGCGGTTCCTTGTAAAAACTTACATCATAAATTGCTATGAATCACTAAAAAAATATTACACAAAATGGCACTATATCTTTTGATACATATACAAGCAAAAGCAAACCAGAACTTTAGTAGTAGTAATTAATAACTAAAATTAACCACTTATACAATTAAGCCAGTGATATATAAGAGTCACACATTTTCAAACTTGTTAGAAATTAATCTTAAATATTTAAGTGTCATGCCACATTTGGTAAAGCTTTATCATTAGTCATCAACTCTAACTGAGCTCTGACCTCCACCCCTAAATGATCTAGAAAACATATATAGTTAGGCCTATTTGATTTATCTCATCCTAATGTCGGTATTCATTTGTTCCGAATCAACTATACAAACTACATATTTTAAGGTGCTAGTTATCAGGCGCTACCTTCCAACTTTTTCCGCCAACATTACCAATTTGATATATAACTATCATGACGTTGATCCTTCGTCACATTTTGTAGCCTATGAAACCCTTTATTTCTCCTTTTGTTTCCATCCAATCTCTCTTCTTCGTCAACGATTTTCTTCTCTTCTTTTTTTTCTCTCTCTCTTTATATTATCCTTGTGCATTAGCCATGTGAGTGAGTGGTCCTTTCACTGGTTAAATGGGTGTATATGATAACGTATGGAGCTTGATCAGTTCCACGTATACAAAGACAAATTAAGATGGTGTATATATATATATGAGTAGGACCTACTATTGTAGCATGCCCACTTGTTTGTGATCCTTTGTTGTTGTGTACAACTAAGCCACTAACTGGTAGAAGGTAGGTATGGTACATGAAGATAGATAAACCATGGTTTAATTATTTTTTTATGTTGGGGATTTTATTTTTGTCCTGAAATGTATGTACTTAGAACCCAATACTCTAATGCCCGAGACACATCTCTAGTTAAATATTACGTTAATCTCTTTGTCTCATTCATAATATGTGTGTGTGTATTTTTAATCTTTTCCACTGAACAAGGACTGATTTAGTGTTAATTTGATAAACAATTGTTCAGTCAAGTATTTATAAATTATGCCTTAGACCTGGTCAGTAATATACTATTGAGCTGAAATGTTGGGTCATTTTGAAGCAAAATGAGTGAAGTATGGAAAATCATAAATAAAAAACAGTTTCTTTTGGATGTTTCAATTATTTTTAATTTGCGGGGAAGGGGGTTGCAATTGGTCAAACTAATACTTACAACATTGAGAGTAGCTCAAGTGGGTCTTCTTGCAATTGATTACTTGGTTAACTACGAACATGGTTAGCTTAAAGTAGGGCATGGTTTGCTTAGACCACAAGTGAGAAGCCCAAAAACAAGTCCTTTGTGGTGCCTCACGTTGATATTGTCAACGTATTGAAGAATGTCTCATGACTTGTGATGAATTATGAGTTGTGGACAGCCCCAACAGACTACCACACACTCTACATTGTTGATGAACGTCTACACCTTTATTGGGACCAGAATGTAATGATTACATGCTAGTAAATTTCTATCAACTGATGCTTTGGATTCTCATTTGCAAGAACCTAGCGAATTTCAAATGAAATTGTAAGATCAAATCTGTGCATTATAATCCGATAGAAAAAGCAATTCAGGTAGACAGTACTAATGGGAAAGGATTAGACATCTTCAATACTCTTCATATAAATAACTCCACTTTATTCGTTTAAGTGGCTCCATACATTCCATCTCAATTTTAAGTAATTGAATCAATTTTCAATTTAATAGGAATTCCTATCGGTAAGTTGTTTAAGTCAAATATTTTCTTTTAAACATCTCATTCTCTTTTTACATGTACAGACATGCTAAGCAACCTATAAGAAATGGTTGCTTATATAAGCAATTTTACAATTTTGATTGATACAAAATCACATGACTACGAAAATGGCATTTTATTGATAAGCAACTTATGCAGTGTAATATAAAGTAGCTCTCATTTGAGATGCTTTTAAAAGTCTTCTCGATGTTTAATCATGTTATCCGCATGTGTATCAAATTGTGTAACACTGTAATGTCTAATAAAATCAGTCTTCAAATTTTATTTATTTTTAATCACTTTTACAAAATATATTTTCATCCTTTTATTGCTAGATTAGAAGTAAATAATTTTATTAATTATAAGGGCTAAAAGTATTTTAATGAATCAAAACATATATAAACCCAAAAATTATAACTAAGATCCTCCTTTATGAATTTTTCCTTCCCTTTTGCACTAGCAGTTAAGAATGTTCAAAATAAATTGATGTTACAATCAATCTAGAATTTGGGTTTCCACACGATAAAGATATAATTCTTCCTTGGCACAAAGATTGCGAGGCTAGCAGGTAGTAGAACATGATAAAGATTAAATATTGGGATTAAGCAAAGGATTTTCTCAAATATAAACACCCATCTCTGCCATATATAATATTCTGATACAAGCAATCCATGGTAGATGAAGATACACATAATCTAAAATGTCAATAGATAGCATAACAAAAAGCATGATCTGGAAGCCAATTCCCATTTTCTTGCACTTAAATCCACCATCTGTTCAGTGGTAAAGCTAAAAGATCCACAGAGTCTGTTGCAACAGTAAGAAGCAGCTGTTGGTACTACTGGCTTCTCAAATCTCTATTCCTAAACTCAGGTGAACTGTGATGAGCATGATGAGATGTCCCACAGACAAATAAAAACGCTAGATTTCTTTGCTTGATTTGTTTTTATTCTCATTAGAAATTCCAAGAGGTCCCAATAAGTCATTCCACAACAACATTCACCAATTCATACTCAATGAGAGACAAGTTATTATCTTCCTTCACAGTGAAACTAGCAGGTTCTGTGACTTCCACACGGCCCCACTTGTCAACAGCAAGCCTCGTTGATCCTTTGAACATGTCAATTTTGGCATTGCGCAGGGTCACAGTAGCACCCTCTTTCATCATATCCACTGAAAATTGGAAATACAGAAAAATCTTCAAATCTAAAAAAAAGAAAAAAAAATATGTATATATTCAGCAATACTGCCGAACATTAGATGCTGTGCCAGGAAAAAAAGAAAAAGTCAACTCATTCACGGGCATCATAACACAATGAAGTCATAAACAACTCATTGTTTGCAAATCCACATTTTAAATCATATTTGGTCACAGCAATTTATTTCAAAATTGTGCATAAAAAATATTTTCAAAATTGTTCTTCAACTTCTAACATGGAACTACATTTAAACATTCATGTTGAATACAACTTGACAAGTATTACACTATTATTATCAAGGGATAATTACAATCTAAGACTTCTCCGTAGAAATGTAAACAAAACATGTGATTGAATAGGAATGTTGGAGCAAAGGACATAGGCACTAACTAGACGACAATATGGACAGTAAGGTAGCTAATCTATTAACTGTGGAAAATAACAGGATTTCCACATGGCAGGGAGGAGTGGAGAACATGCGAATTCTGTTAGAGAAGATGATTAAAAGATGAAAGACGGAGACAACAGGGTAGGCATCAATTGGGTGGAAAAGGGAATGTGTTTGGGCTAGAGGTTCTGTGCATCTACAGAACTCTAGATCTATCTTTTATTTTCTGTAGTTTCTGTTCTTTTTAAGGAGATAGGCTCTATTGTTTTTAGGTATAAAAAAAAAAAAATCAGTTCCTATCAATGACTGACCCATTAATTGCTCTTTTAGCATTCCAAACTACTTGTTTGGTTAAATTGTTTCTAAGCTTGAGCAAATCTTTTTTTCTAAATGGGAATTACTTTTTCCTATTATTTGCGAATTTTAAGTTCTCCATAATATATGATCACGGTAATATCTTATGAGAAGACTGAGCTTCATTTATTAGTAACTGCAATGGTCCAAAAAAACATTTTAAACAAAGTAAAGTCTTTTAGTATGTGAAATGACAGTGTCTTTAATGTAAAAGAAAGCAATCAGTAGGAATAAACTTCCACTTCATGCTTGTTACTCTTTCTAAACTTCACATCTGTAAGCAGTGTTTCTCTTTTGGTTTGACGCTTATGAGGCCTCAGCCTGTCAGCCAAAAGCAGGATTAAGGTATTTCCAAATTTCAATGCAGACAATCAAGGGAATCTAGCATATGCATCATCGCTTAACATTTGGATAAAAAGGGTTCCTTCTTTTCTAATTTTCTTCTTCTCTTTCTCTCCCCACCTCCCCCCCCCCCCAAAACAAAAAAAAATCTCTTCAATCAATTTTTGTTTCTTATTCAGAGCCTAGATATATTCAGATACAGAAAGTTATTAGAAACTGGCACACATGAACATTGTTTCCTGGTTATCCCAGACTGTGTAAGCCCAATCTAACCCTAAAAGCATTTCTTACTCTTTAGCATAGGAATTGATAGTCAGGTACAGACGTACAGTTATGGGAGCTATGTGTAGAAAAACACTTTTTTAGAAAACAGTTCTGTATTAGAAACTCCAAGATGACAGTTAGTGTAGGAAATTGGCAGTTAGTTTAGCATTAGAAACTGCATGATGGTAGTTATGTATATGGAGTATATGACGGTAGGTTGTGTAATTGGAGGTGTGAAGTTATTTTCAGTTTCCGAACAGAGAATACTCTCTGTAGGAGACTTCTGTCTCTGGTACACCAAGTGTATGCTGTATTTGTGTAGTAGGAGACTGTTTGTCTCTGGGGCAGCAAGTGTATTATCGTATTGTGTGTGATTTCAGTGTTCAATATTGTCTTTTATTACTTTTATCAATTGGTGTTCTATCATGGTACAACCAAGACCATTAGTCTCTATATGATTAGACTGGTAACACCAACTCCTACTTCAAGTCAGAAAAAACAAAATTCAAATGCCAACCAAGTACATAAAGAATTGTTATTATTTTCCCGCCAATTCCACATACATGCAGTAAACTATAAAGCCTTATTAGTTTTCATAATAATTGAGATAAACAAAGAAATTCAAAAGCCTTGTCAATTATAAACCCAACAAAACTTAACCAAGGTTTTCAAAACTGCACTGGCCGTCAAACAACAAAGACACTGAATCCCAGCTCATTGGTTCAATTTGGTTAATCTGAGATCAAACAGGTGATAATAAAATATATTTTTAATATTATATAATATACCTATACCAAGCAATAATCTAATATAAAATAAAATAAATCAGGTAATTTTCAAGTTAGCATAATAAATAGTTATATAATAGCAATCTATATATAGATGTCATAAATGATCATTTAGTTATTTTTAAAAAATAGAATGAATAATTAAAAAAAAAAATTTAAAAGTTCAAATGGTTTTTGCGGCGGTTCTTACCCAGCTTTGGCCACTTTTCAATCAGTTTTTTGCTCTGCCAATATTTTAGATTGTTAGGATTAGTGACCTAACTAGTTCTCGATCGAACTGGCAGGTCATCGAGCATAGTTTTAGTAACTATGCTAAACCATAGTCAATTAGGCCTAGACATTTATTATAACCAAAAAATTAAGAATGTAGTAAACTCAGGAATGTAAACTACCTATGCGATTCTCTGCTCTAGGTCCTGAAAAGTAGTTTACTAAAAAATAATAACATGACAAATGGAAGGACCTGTATTACATTGTGTCTTTTGCAACCATATTTTTTTCCTAATTACATCAGATTTTAATTTCCATGATTCCAACATCTCTTCTAAGTCACTTAAAGTCTTGAACCTCTTCTATGGTTCAAAAGAAATAACAATCCAGAAGCAAAGATACACTTAATCGGCATTCTAGATTATTTGGCATAAGGAATATTAACTACCCAACAACAGGCTTTTAATGATTTTCATGTTATTTCTAATTACAACACCTAGTTTATTACCAATTTTCCATATACATAATAATAGGATAAAATAATACACTCTTACCAGAACCTAAACGGCTAAACCAAAACCAAAACCATTAATCAAAGGCAAATTGGAGGAGGCCCTGAATCACCTAGCTTAAATTTAATGAACGGATGTGATTTGATTCTCACAGGCAAACCACAAGATGTAGACTACTCAAAAATTGGATTTTTCTTTGGCTGTTTGGTGTTGGGTGCAACAGCCTTGGATCCATATGTACGATGCAAATGGGAAAATGTGTAGTTTTGCAAACTTTTTTACCTTTTTCTCTGAAACCTAGATGTGTACAGTGTGTAGAGATTTGTTTAAGGTTACCAAGTGCTGCCAAACAGGAACTCAAAGCATTTTAATCAGGTGATGGTAAAAACCTTGGGAGAACCACACCGCAAAAGCTAGCTATTGTAGTTGGAGAGCCCAAGGCCTTATAAACCCCATATTGGAATCCCATACTTCCAATGTGGGACTCAAGTCCCATACCTTCCAATTGGATCCTAAAATAAGCTAAACACATATAGAAAAAAACATTTCCTTCTTTATTTTCCTCGAGTTTTATAAGAACATGATGCAAAACGTTTATATGGTTAATGATGATAGTGGTAGAAAATGCTAATGGACATATCAATTAGGATCTTTTGGGTAAAAAACAAGAAAAATACAACACCAGTTGCCCAAATTCATCACCTATTAGATAGATATTATAGATGTTTTTGAAAGTTATTTAGATCAATTAGTGATAAAATTAGCAACAAATATATGATTTACATAAGACTTCCTATACAAGTGTAAGAAAAGAAACATCCAACAAAAATGTAACCATAACAATACCATAATGCAGTGAGGAAAACTTATAATAGGGGGGCACTGGGAAACATTGTGAAAGCAGTAACATATAAACCTTGATCATTTCTGGCAGTGAATATGATCATTCCAGTCTCATCACCAACCAAACATTCAGCAATTCGCATTTGGCGGGATTGAGGACCATCAGAATGACCTTTCTGCATCACCATCTTAACATTGACCACCTTCACAGTTAAAGTGTGCCCGCTGGTCCCTGGACGAAGCTGATTGACCTTGGTGAACACTGGCTTCCTCAATCCTGGTTTGGAATCTGCCATTTTTCAAATCCTACAAAAACTATAAGAACTTCCACTAAGATCACATACAAATAGCAGCACTGCACATTAAGCCTATTTTGTAAGATCTTCATACATAGCTCAAAATCAAAGTTCTAATGAATGAACTGTTTCTTGTTCATAGGTTTTGAATATGAAATGCTCCCTTAGTCAATTTTTCAATCCAAAATTTCCAGCTAAGGGAAAAAAACCTAGTTTAGCGAATGTGAACTAAAATACAAGCAGAAACAAGCAAGCTCAATTAACATAGAGGAGACTGTAATCAATCTAAACTATCCCCAGCTAAAAGGGGTAAGAAAGTTTTGAAATTTTCAATATCTCAGGGTCAAATATTGATAATAATATCAGGTTAGTAACATGGATTGAGCATAAGATCCAAACTCATACCAATTTCCAATTCCATCAAACATACTTGACAAATTTCAAATAAAATTCACAGGGGAAAAAAACTAGAAAATTTTCGAGAAACCCAACAGTAAATAGTTAAGTTTTTTTTCTTTTTTTCCAAGAAAATCGTGTTATGAGAGTGAAAAGGAAACAAATAGATTGAGGGAAAGGGGAAAGGAGATTGAAGATTGGAATGCCACCTGGAAATTGGTGTGAGGGAAGGGAGAGATCCGAAAATGAGGCTGAGACGCGAGTGTCGAAACCGGGTTTTAAATTTTAAGATGTGAAAGTGAAAGTGAAAGTGAAAGAGAGGATATCATTCATCACTGGTAAAGTACTGTTCACGGATTTTGTTCAAGCATGGGCCATGGCAACTAAATATGTACCCGTGGTAACCGTCCGACTTTGACAGGGCATATCCGAATTGGCCGGTACAGGTTTAGGTTAGGAGATTATTCGACATTGAAAATAGGGATATCATTACACATCCCTTACCGGTAATTGTATCCATATCGATGATTAAATTATTAAAATTTCATGTTTTTACTTTATTAATTTTATTTTAGAATTTTTATATAATTTAAGATTTTTTTCTTAACTATTTTCTAGACAAATGTCCTATAATGAATTTATTGATATATAAATAGTTAAAATAAATGTATATCAATCAATTTATTTTTTCTAAAATCAGATTTTTAATACAATTTTTTTTTAAAATAAACTTATTTTACAAATCTAAACGGGGATGGAGATACTCGATACCTAACAGGTACAAGGAAGATGGGTTAACAAATTTCAATCCATCGAGTATCAGGATATGTTGAGGAGTTGAGATAAGGGACTAGGGAGGCATTACGTGTTCTTATCCCGGTGTCATGTCTAATTTTGTTCACGAATCAATATGTTATAAACAAAAATAAATAAATAAATGTTTCATTTATCCGTTTAATTTAGGTTAAATTAAAATTAACAAGTAAATTCTTAAATTATTTCACATAAGTTGGGAAACATTATTGATGTATGGAAGAATATTTATTAGAAACTTATTGTTTTAAATAGATTTTAGTATTTTAAGACATTAATTCTAAACTCTCAATCAAGGAATATAAGTACAATTATTTAATTCACTAAACAAGGTTATTAATTTAGTTGATATTATCTTAATTTTTTTAAAACTACTATAGTCGTTAAAAACTCTTCTAATACTTGTTTGTGAGTATAATTATTTTAAAATATTTCAGAATTATGAATTGGATCTTATAAAATAATGATTTTTATTTTTAATTTTAGCTTTATAAATAAGAATAGATAAGTGTTTTACAAATTTTAAATTAAAAAAATTATAATTGGATTTTTTATTTTGTAACTTTTTAGTTTAGTTTCTAATGATTTTAAAACAACTATAAATTATCATTTTCTTTTAGCAATTTTTAAGTTGTGACAAACTAACTTCACTAGAGGAGAAGATTGTTTTAGAAATATATTAGATCTTCTTAACTACATGTTCTCAATCAATATAATATGACATGATTGATAGATAATTTTTGTCTTTTAAGCAAAAATCAAATACAATAAAAAATTGAAAAACCAATTTTTTTTTTATTGGATTGGATTTCGTATTTGATTTCCGAAATCAATCCAATCCAAATTAATCCAAACTTATACATATGTATATGTTTTTATTGATAATTTTATAATATCACTCATGTTTTTATTTTCATTTCTTGTATATTTATAAAATTATCACATAATTAATGCCTATTTATAGAAAATATATTGAATTAAAGATTTTTTTACTAACTATTTGAATTAAGATATATAAATTTAACTTATGAACTTGTGTAAATTTATTTTTATATATTATATATTTTTAAAAATTAAACTATTATTAGTTATATAATGAGATAACTAAAATATTTGGCATTTAAAATTATTTTTATTATATTTTATCATTTATTTAGTATTTTCTATAAAAAGTAGGAATAAATCGAAAATTAATCCAATCTAAATCATTTTAAATTGAATCCGATCATATTAGTTTAAAGTTTTAAATAAAATCGATTAGATGATAAATTAAGAAAATTAAAATAAATGAATTAGATTTAAAACTAATTAAATCCAATATGTGAACACCATGTTAAAATATATTCTTAATCATCTTCTTTTGGGTAAAAAACACTCATCTTCTAATTTATAACATATAAATAAATTTTTAAAATTGAATTTGAAATAAAGTTAAAAGATGATAAGTTAAAAGAGATATTAACGAAGGAAATCATATATAAAAATAAGAATAAGATCATAATAATTTAAAATAATTGAGATAGTTTTAAAAAAATGAAAATATTTAACTAATAAAATTTTATCACTTTTCAAATGTTTTTTTATTCCATTTCTTGTTTAATGAGTTACATTCATGATTTTATAATTTTTTAGTAAATTTTAACCATAATAAAAAATTAATTTAGAAATAAAAAATGAATATAGTTAAAAAAATATTTATTTATTATTAATATTATTTATTTTTGTCTAAGGTTAAATAAGGGGCAAAATCCCGTGAACCTGATGATAAACTTGTATTTCTTTCCTTAAAACCCGACCTCGACGTTTGCGTCGCTAAGTCTCAGTCTCAATTTCAGTTTCGGATCTCTTTCTTCTCTCACACCAATTTCCAGGTAGCATTCCAATCTTCATTCAATCTATTTGTTTCCTTTTCGCACTCATATCTGGATTTTCATGTGAAAAAAAATTCACTTTTTACTTTAGGGTTTCTCGAAATTTTTCTAGTTTTTTCCCCTTTGAATTTTGTTTGAAATTTCTTAAGTATGTTTGATGGAATTGGAAAATTGCTATGAGTTTGGATCTCATGCTTTATCCTTGTTACTAACCTATTATTATTATTATTATTATTATTATTATTATTATTTGACCCTGAGATGTTGAAAAGTTCAAAACTTTCTTACCCCTTTAAGCTGCGGTTAGGTTAGGTTGTTTACAGGCTCCACTATGTTAATTGAGTTTCCTTGCTTTTGCTTGTATTTTAGTCCACATGCGTTAAACTAGGTTTTTCCCTTAGCTGAAAATTTTGGATGAAAAAGTTGAATAAGTGAGCATTTCATATTCAAAGCCTATGTTATGTGCAAGGAAAAGGTTCATTAAACCTTTGATTCTGAGCTATGTATTAAGGTCTTCCAAGATACGCATACTGTCACTGCCGCTGTTTTTTGTGCTGTCTTAGTGGATGTTCTGTTGGTTTTTGTAGGATTTGAAACATGGCAGATTCAAAATCAGGATTGAGGAAACCGGTGTTCACCAAGGTTGATCAGCTTCGCCCAGGGACCAGTGGGCACACTTTAACTGTGAAGGTAGTCAATGCTAAGATGGTGATGCAGAGAGGTCGTTCTGATGGTCCTCAATCCCGGCAAATGCGAATTGCTGAGTGCTTGGTTGGCGATGAGACTGGAATGATCATATTCACTGCCAGAAATGATCAAGGTATACATGTTATATTGCTTTCACAATGCTGCAGAATGGTATTGTTATTGTCATCATATTCATATGTTTACATTCCTTACAATGTTCGATTGTTCTTTTCTTTGGCTGGGGGAAGGGGTGTTCTTTTGTTATTTTGCATGGAGTGTTCACAGGTAATGTGTCAAGTGTCATGTGTTTTGTTTGGTCCATTTTGTGAGCATCTTGCATTTCTGTTTGGATGTCTGTTACTTCTGGTGTTTGTTTTGTCCGTGGTCATGTATTAGGTTTGGGTGCTTTATTTTGTCAATTTCATGGGCATTTGTAATTACTGTTTGGGGTATGTGTTGTGTTGTGAGACAGAGTATTTTTTGAAGGGGTGTTGTGTTGAACATTGGTAAACATGTTTTTTTTTTTTTTTTTTTTTTTTATAATAAAATACTATAGCAAATATATGCCAATTTGGAAGTACTTGCAGAAACAACTTTAACCTAAATTTAACATTATTATCAAATGGACTTTAATGTTCTATCAATTATTAAAACCCTTATAAGTTATAACTATAGGAAGTTTTACATAAATCATAGTTTCATAGTCGATTTTGTCACTAAATGATCTAAATAACTTCTGAAATATATATCTAATAGAAGATAAATAAGGGCAATTGATGTTGTATTTTCCTGGTTTTTTAACCCAGAAGATACACCCAGCATTACACAGATATGTAGAGAGAGAGAGAGAGTAGGATAGAGGGAAAAAGTTGTTATTATGTAATGACTACTGGGAATTTGAGAGTCTCAGTCCTCTCCTCCACTATGAGTTTTAACATTTCTAATCACCTGCTGCCGCCTGCTTGAGATCCAACATATTTTCTGGTTGAACCTGGAACCCCACGTCATCAGCTAAGGCCAGGGGAAGAGTTTGAACAAACTGTGGTGTGCTGACTGCCTTCTTGAGGAGGTACACACGATGACACAGAAACTGGGGGAATCCCACTATTGTCCAGTAAATCCAGCTCATAGGCCACCTGACCTATTCTTTGCAAAACCTGAAGGGCCATAAAAAAGAGGACTGAGCTTTTGATTAGGTTTTCTAGCTAGAGAGCGCATCGTATTGGGCTGCAAATTGAGAAAACCCCAATCTCCCACAGCATACTCCTTACATCTTCTATACTTATTAGCTTGCTTTCTCATTCTGTCCCGGGCCTTCAACAAATGCTGCCTTAAATAATCTAACAGCTCATCTCACTGCTGAGTCAATCTGTTGACCTCTTCTTCCACCTTTGAAAGAATGGTTTTCCTCTTCAACAAGGGTGGATCTTGTCCGAACAATGCCTTGTGAAAGCTGAATCCCTCCACTGCAGCTGCCCCAAAATATGATCAACCCCTCCTGGGTCAAATACAAACAGAATTCACATGCTTCCAACTCCTTCCTTCCACATGGAAATTCTGTTCTTTCCATTGTTACTATTCCCTTTAGCTACCTTACTGTCCATATTGTGGTCTAGTGCCTTATGTCCTTTGCTTCTATGTTCCTATTCATCACTTGTTTTGGTTATATTTCCACCGGGAAGTCTTAGATTGTAGTTCTCCCTTGATAATAATAGTGTAATACTTGTCAAGTTGTATTCAACATGAATGTTACAATGAAGTTCCATGTTTGTATATGAAGAACAATTTTGAAAATATTTTTTATGCACAATTTTCAATTCTTGTGTGAACAAATATTTCAAAAATGATTTAAAATGTTGATTTGTGAATGATGAGTTGTTTATGACCTCATTGTGTCATGTTGGCTGTGAATGAGTTGAGTTTTGTTTTCCTGGCACAACATATAATGTTCAGCAGTACTGCTGAAAACGCTGATATATATTTATTTATTGAACATTCTCCCGTGGTTCCAATTTTGGTTGTTTTCAGTGGATACAATGACAGAGGGTGCTACTGTGATCCTGCGTAATGCCAAAATTGACATGTTCAAAGGATCAATGAGGCTTGCTGTGGACAAGTGGGGCCGTGTGGAACTCACAGAGCCTGCTAGTTTCACTGTGAAGGAAGATAATAACTTGTCTCTCATTGAGTATGAATTGGTGAACGTTGTTGTGGAATGACTTATTGGGAGTCCTGGAATTTCTATTGAGAATAAAACAAATTCAGCGAAGAAATCTTGTTTTTTTTGTCTGGGACATATCATCATGCCCATCACATTCACCTTAGTTAAGGAATAGAGATTTGAGAAGCCAGTAGTACCAACAGTTGCTTCTGACTGTTGCAACAGACTCTGGATCTTGTAGATTCAACCACGGAACAGATGGTGGCTGTAATTGCAACAAGAAAATAGGAATTGGCTTCCAGATCATGCTTTTTGTTATGCTATCTATTGACTATTTTAGATTATGTGTATCCGAATATATGGCAGGTGAATGTTTATATTTGATGTAATCCTTTGTTTAGTCTCAATGTTTGTCGTGATCTACTAGATTCTCCTAGCTTCTCAATCTTTGTGCTAAGAAGTATGTCTGGGAAGATACGTGTGAAAATCGAATCCTATTTTGATTCAACATCATCAAATGATTTTGGAATTTTTATACTGCCTAGTGCAAAAGGGAAGGAAATCATAATAAGGAGAATCTTGGTTTTAATTTTTAGGCTTATAAATGTATTTTTTTGTGCATGCGAATTTAACGTATTTTTGTGTTAATCTTTATTTCTTTTTTGTTTCTAGTCCTTAAAAGTATGTTTTTTCGTTTAGTGATAAAAAAAAATTAAATTTACATTTTATTTAAAATAGCAGCTAAAGAAGAAATAAAATTTAATAAATATCAATTTTAGAAGATTTTACATCATTCGGTGCACATGTGGACAAATATTAAGCATCTAAACTCTAATGGTTCACCATTACCATATTATTTGTTTCTTGCTTACAATTGATTTCTTCGTCATTTTGTTTTTGTATATTGATAGGCTCTAACAAAATTTGAGTTTAAGAATTCAAACATAACTGGCTAAATAGTTTGGTATGAAGGTCTTTACACCAACGAACAAAATTTTAAGGATGCAAATTCATTAAGATAATAGGGGTAAGAATATTTGGCTTCCTCAAGAATTATTTACAAAAAGTTGCTAGACTTTAATATATGCGAATGTAAGCATTTCTCTTACTTTTTGTTATTTAAATTATCATTAAATATGTATCTTAGTAGTGAAACAAAGAGGATAGGAATGCCTTGAGTATTATATGCATCAAAAATGAGAAACTTGATGTATTTATATTTATATAAGCCCTAATATTACTCAAACCCTTTCAATTGTTTTATGATAGGACTTAAGATACATCAAAGTAATCTTAAAAATGTTAATGTAATGTTTTTAAAATTGAAAGGTCATAACACTGTTTATAGTTAACTTGATTTTTTTTTTTTTGTTTTAATCCTTCATTTTATCAGTTTTATCAAGGAATAAATAGATCATAACTGATCATAGTTAAAGTCTGATTAAGAATTGTTTTAACTAATGATTGAACTCGAATATTATTGAAATGATTCAATTTTAATTTCAACACATTAATCATTTATACCCAGTTACTTGATTAGTTGAAGCGAGATTGAATCGGTTTTATATTTTTTAATATTATATAATTAAGTAATAAAATAATATAAAATTATGAAAATCAGGATCTAAAATTATAAATTATTATAAACTATTTTATAAGATAAAATTAATAATAGTTGACAAAATAATTAATATTTATGTAAAATAAATATGATTTTTTAAAAATATTTTTAATTAAATTAAAAAATTAAATAAATAAAGTAAAAAAGTGAAGAAAAAGAATCAGTTCAAACTGGTTCTCGTCACCGGTTTAAACAGGTTTTCATTGATTTTGGACCAAATTTGACCGGTTCTTTATAAGTTTATACCAGTATTCAGATGCTCCAATTTTTGGAGTGACCAGACTAGTTCCTAATTGGAACGAGTAAACCGTCTAATTTGGTCTGGTTTTCAAAACAATGTATTACATTTTGGAGGATCAAAATTCATTGTCAAATGTTTTATTGATTCAAATTTTGCAAGTGATCTTTGATAAATGAACATCGATTACTAGTTATTCGTTTACATTCGTACGAAGATCAATAAGCTGGTTGTTGTAGCTCCATCTATCATAGAAGTTGAATACAAGCTGATTATCGAAGCTTATAGGGAATCGTTGAATTTAAAGATTAATAACTAGCTAATAAGTGAGTTAGATGTGGGCTATGCACAAACGTGATCCTATAAGCTTTTTCCTTAATTCTATATTACAAATTGTATTACATCACAGCATTATAATCTTTTTCAATTAATCTCTCTCCTTTAATCTTGGACTTCCTCATTCATTGCATAGAATGCAATGTAGGGAAAAAAAAAAAAAGTGGGCCATATTAATAAGAGAAATGTATTTGACTCATCTAAAACAACGAAATATAAAATAAGTTAATATCACTCTAATTGATAAAAAAAAATCAATAATTACTATTTGAACATATTTGTAACTTATTATTTAATTATTTTTTTTATCAATCACTGGAATTATTTATTTTATGCTCTAAATAAATTACACGCTTTGGATGAGCTTTAAAAAATAAAATAAAACAAAAGTAGGAAGGCATTAGTAAACTGTGCTATAGTTAGGGAGCATCATATCATTGATATATCAGCAAAATGAAAATAAAATAAAAACACTGTATACATAACAAAGAAATGAGAATGGTACTTTGGTAGAAAACAAAACTAGTTTAAAATAATAGCTCACAGACCATTATTATTATTATTTTTCTGAATATGTCTGCTTCTTTTCTATGGAAACCCTTTTGACTTTTCCAAAGTGTACATCATGTACTTCAGGTTTACTATGTTGCTGGAGAGAATCTTAAACGGATACAGTGGGAAAAAGTTTGAAGTTCAAATCCCACAGCTCAAAAGTACCATTAACGAAATCATAATGTGCTCCTTTCAAAGCCAGAGTTTTGTTAACAACCCCATCTCTAACAAATGGATATGTTAATAGGTTACCAAGTGATACATTCACCGCTTCCTGCATTTGGAGTAAGTAAGCAAAATCTGAATTACAATTAAAGGGTATAACAATTTGTAAACATTTAGAATAAATTTAAGCTCTTTTTGCTATATATATATATATATATATATATATATATATATATATATATATATATATATATATATATATAGCAGTTACATTTTCTTACCTTCTCACAGTTAGTACATTGCTCTGAGAAACTTAAGTCACTTGGTCCTGCTTTAACCTTGGACTTTGCTGGAGTACAAATTTGGACCCATTGTTCTATGAATTCACTGAAAGGTCACAGAAGAAGGAAATGATTTTCAACATTAAGCACCAAGAAAAGTTCATGAAAATCACTGTGTAGTATTGTAATATATTCGTCAGTGGAATCTTGTATGCAAGAATCCAATGACTAGTTAGAAAGGATTTACACTTGAAAATTAAAATTTACTAAAAAAAGGAATCATCCGTATAATTATTTTCTTCTTTCCCATGAATATGCAATGTGATTTGACATGGAAAGCCAGCAGTAAAATAATGAATGTTTCTGTATGTTAATATGCTGGACAAAAAGTCTATAATTTGTTTTTGGTATATGCCCAAAGCAACATTTCTAAAAGGTTTTTTTTTTTTCCTGGTTTTAATAAGCCTTCCGGTTGATCTCCAATAAAGTGGAACCAACAACAGGGAAAGAATGCTGTACATGACTTTATATTCACTATTATTGATACTGGGATATGAATGATGAATCTACTAAAGTACTAAACATTATTGATACGTTAAATTTTTAAGAGAAATTATATGTGAGAGATATAGATATATGAAGAGAAGAAAATTAAAATAAGTGTATACAGGTGATATGATGAAAAGCAAAGTGAATGCATAAAAGTTATTGTAAAAATTTATTATACAATAACGTTAAATTCTTTCAAGTATGTGAAAAAGGAATACGTGAAACACCACATTCTTCCTCAAAAGCTATCGTGATGCTTTTAATTATAAGATTTTTTTTTTTTGAAAGTTCTTTATCTCTTTTGATAAGACTCTTTTTTAATTTTTAAATTTATTATTATTTTTTCTATATAGTCTTATTTAATTATTCTTACTCTAAACATTAATAAGAAATAATTAAGAGAATAGAAAGATAAAAAATAAATAATTTTAGAATTATAATATAAATAATTGATAATTTAATGTAATTAATTAAATTAATTATTTAAAAAGTGTGAATTAATTTAAAAATCTTATAATTAAAAACGAAAGAAGTAATTTAAACAATTAAACTTTCAATACGTACTTCAAGTACTGGCTCGTCCTTTGGAAAAAGTTGTTTATTCCATCTAAGAGAATTAATCAACAGTAACACATTGTTCCATCCATCTTTTTAAGGCCATCTCAATTCTCAAATGGCAGATTTGTGGGGTTCTTAAGATTAAGAATCAAGTCTTACTCAGAATCATCGTTAGAAGAGGTTGACATAACTTTTAATTAATTATAAGAACTGGTTCATATATAAACAATCAATTCTTATGATTAAAATCCATTTATATTGTTTAAATATAAAATTATTAAATTTTTTAAATCCAATATCACATGATAAAACCCATTAAAGATGCTTTAAAGACATAAGCAATAGCAACGTATAAGACTTGCCTTGCAGTGGTCCCGTCATCTGGGATAGACATGAGCCCCTTTATACCTCCACAGCAACTGTGTCCAATAACTACAATATTCTCCACCTGCAAGTTATAATACCCATTAGAATCTAAAAAAAAGTCACAAAAAAATTGCTATTCCGAATTTAGAAAAAGACGTCGTTCATCTATATTTGCTAACACCAAACTACATGTGTTCTGCTTTCATCAAACCTAGAAATAAAAATGGATCGATTTTAAATGAGATACTATCTTTCATACTTAATTGGAACATAAAATATTTTATTTCATCTTATATTAATAATTTAAAAATAATGGGTTGAATATACTGGGAAAAAATGCAATAATATTTATATCTATGTGAAACGTTTTCTTTTGTCAACAATATTTATATACTAAAATATATATTTTGGAGATATAAGGTTAGTTTGGTACTAAAGGGAGGAAGGAAGGGAGAAGAAAATGTGGATTCGAATTCTGTCGTTAACAAAAACTTAAAATATTAACAAGTAATATTTTTTGATAAAAAAATTAAATATACATTTTTTTCTCTTTAATACCTATTTATTAGTAGGTACATAAAATAAATAAACGATTAAACGAGTGAACATAATTATTATATTCGTAATAAAACGTAGTGGGAAGGTGTGGTGGATAGGTGACTAGATGTTGGGTAATGATTTATGAATTTGACTACCACTATTTCAGTAGATATCTATCTGCTTGTGGTAATGTTTGTTCATTCTTTGCTTTAGCAATATGTGCACCAATTCAAAGATTCCTGACGCTGTTCATGTAGTACCATTTTCGCAAATCAATACTAGTGTCTTGATGAAATAGAATAAGTCATGCAACTTGAGATCGATGCGTGTAGATCCCAACAAATAATGATGCAACGTAACAAATTGCCTCTACCACCAAACTTTCATCCTTTCCCACTTGACCCACCATTATTAGAGCACCATAAGATAAGCATGGCATAAAAGAAAGAGAGGAACACAGGATGAGGAAAAATTACCTTTAAATGCAATACTGCATATTCAATGGCAGCCCCAGCTCCTGAATACTTCGTCTACAATAACACAAAGCCATTCAAACTTTTGTGCTAATTTGAAACACCAAAACGGCAACCCAAATAGAAGATGACTTTGGACGACAAATTTGACAGTGTTATGTTTATGATATACAATTCTATTTTCAATTTGCAGAACAAATTTAAGGATTGATTAATTAGACTCCACAAGGAGTGAGATTTAAAATAAATATTGAGAGATTTTTTAATTTTGAACAAATTAGAGTTATATATTGGAGATTTTCGTTAATATATATAATTTTTTTATTTTATATTATCTCCGGTCTTATTTATAAGAAATTAGTTATAATGCACTTTGCACTACAATTAAAATCATTATAACATGTTTCTTATAAATAGAAGTAGAGATGATATAAATTAATAATAAATATTTTTTTGTTAGTGAATTTAAAGCTTGACTTATATTGACCCTACAAACATTAAGCATTTAGGGAATAGAGTAAACCTTGTCATATGGTGGAACCATGTTAGCAATGTTTCGGACCATAAAGGCTTCACCCGGTTGGAAATCCAGAATATGAGATGGACAAACTCTCGAGTCTGAACATGCAAATACCATAAACTGCATGTGTGCCATAAGAATGTCATATAATAGTATTCACAAGTGGCAACATAAACTTATTAAAAGAGAATCTGACTTTATAATATAATGAAAAACATCAAGGTCAATGCTTACTAGACCGTAATAGATTCAAATAATATAAAAAATTGCAATGAAATTTTTTTATATAGGCATCAAAAGTCCTAGATGAGTACATTATACCATCTAAGAAAGTTGGGACCAATTTTATATATATATGCTGTGTATAACTAGTGTATATATATATATATATATATATATATATATATATAGTTGACTAATAATAGGTTAACACATGCCCATGTTGTACAATAGTAGGAATAGAAGATTTAATTAATGAATCTGAAAACAATTGTCCCCTTTGAATTTATTTTGTTTGTCTGTTTCTTCATGTCGTTATAGTTGAAATTAAATTCAACTTCACCATAAATTAATGTACCAGCAAGGTGCATGCATGTGCCCAAACCCAAAGGGCAATTAGGAATTAAGAAAACTAATTAAGTAACTAGCTAGTGATTATGAAACTAATAACGTGGCTGACCTTTGGGCTCTGGCCTTTGGCAAGTTGGCCATATAGATCAGGTTTTTTCCTGAAAAATACAAAGCATGTCCACCCAATATCAGAGAAACTGTAATTCTCTTACTAGCTATAAAAAATTAAAAAGTAAAAATAGAACATGTATTGAATACCAGCCTTAATTTTCGCAACGAAAACGAAGGATCAAATTTAACACGAAAAGTGTCCTTTTTGGACCAAAAACAAAACATCTTTTGACATTGGCCATCTCATGGTTTCCATTTATTTATGGTTGATTAAACATCTGCTTACATTGCCACTTAATATTGTAAACTTAAAGTGCCACTGTCTGTCACGCTTTCCATTTTATTTTGAGGTTGTTATGTAACGAAAAAGGGATAAAAGAGGACTATGCATCAAAAAATTATTTTTAAATATTAATAATATTTTGTTAGTTATTGATTTTATAAAAGATTTTTTTTCTATTTTTTGTATTAAAAATTAAAAAATATTTTATAAAATCAGAAACTAAAAAATAATTTTTTTAAATAACTAAAGTAAAATATAATAATAAATTTCATAATATAAACTTCTGGTTAAGACATGACATAAGAAAAATATGATATGGTATATTTGGGATTTATTATAAATAACTTGTACGTACCATGCAGAATGCCACAACTTGTACTTGTACATAATAATAAATTCTATATTATTATAAATTTGATATGGTATATTTGTACATAAAATTTTTTAAATAACTAGAGTAAAATATAATAATAAAATTGATATGATTTGTACTTGTACATATCAGATGTTTTCTTAAATTAAGCAGTAATTTAAGATTTTATTCAATGATTCATTAATTATAAAAACTAATTAGAATATATTGAGATAGTAAAGTACATCAATTTTTGGATTTTTTATCAAACATTAATTTTTGGATTTAATTGTTGCTAAGGTAATTTCTGAAAATTTAATTGTCGATATATATTTTTTATTCTAAAATATTTAGAGAGATGAGATGGTGCTCTAACTCAAGATAGGAAAGTCTCAAGAGTTAACAAAAAACACCTTACACTTATTTCACCTCAAAAGAAATAGTTATAGTTCAATAGTGAGGCATGCTTTGTAGTACAAGATCTTGTCTATTTGATCAACTCCCTTGGAGTTAAAAATATATATTATGTATCCATGCATATATGGATGTGTTAAATATGGATTTAATTTTCTTATCAAGATTCTTATTTTATTCTTGTTTACTTCAAACGAGTAAAAATCCAAAAATATTATACTTTTATTTAATCATATAATCAAAAATTACTATTATACACTAATGAACTCTATTCATAGTATAGCAAATTCTAACCGAGAAGGTTCCTAATTCTATTATAGCTAGGTAGAGATAAATGAAGGAAAAAGACAAAGGAGAAATTAAAGATACGTACTCAAATTTCTCATTTTTAAAGTGAATAAAGCCGGTTCTGATCCTCTCCTCCGGGTTAAACGGCTTCGAACCGGCGGCATCAAGCTCCGCCGTCAGCTCCTTGATCTTTGCGGCGGCAACGCCACCGAGTTCAGCTTTCTCACTGAAGAAAAAAACAGAAGCCGTTACATTGCGCAGAAATCAAAACGCGTACGAGGTAGTACTTCCTTCTGAATCGCTCATTATTTTTATTTTTTATTAACAAAATATTAGTTTGTTAATTTTTTTTATAATTATTAGTTAGAAAATTCGAATCTATGATATTTTTCATTTTTTTTTTCTGTCACTTTTGTTCAACTATTAGGTAAATTTTATACTTCCTAGTTGATCGTATTTGTCATAGGAAACTCAGCGAAATCACAGAAAAGGACAACAATGTTTTTCCTGAAATGAATTACCTGAGAAGCTTGGTGAGACTCGCGATGGCTTCCTCGTATGATTCTCCTGCCATCTCTTCCTTCTATTTTGGTTCCAAACAAAAACAACACAATGGATTGAATAATTCAGTTAGTTAAAATCCAAACACCAAAAACAACACACGATCATCAATCTCTTCATATATATAATGGAAAACATAATTCATAATCGATGAATGTATCAATAACTAGTATATACGAAATCTCTATGCATTTTACAGGTCAACAACAATGGATCAATGATTGATCATCAAACAAAGAGATTGGTGGAAATCAAATACTTAATAATTGTATACGTGAATTGTGTATTGCGAAATTTGAATCTGGTGGACGAATTGAAGAAAAGAAAATATTGGATATGTGTGTACCTTTTGTGCTTTGGTAGTGGTGAAATTTGGAAGAAAATAAGGAAGTGTGTGTTTGTGATATATGATATGCAGATATATGAATATGACTGTTTGAGTTTTTATTGGCTGTGTAGAGAGGCAAAGAGGGGAATTAGGGACTCACGTTTGGTCTACCACTCAACACGGGTCTAAATTTATTACCAACAACACAAACATTTCTTTCATTTGATTTCAAAATATAAAATAGAAAATTGTAAAAAATATATGTTATGCTCAATTACGTAAGTATAAGCAAAAAATTAACTAATTTTACATGGAAAGTTAATTGAAGTTATTTAATTTTATTAATCTTAAGTAAAAAAATAAAATAATTTTAAAAATATATTTCATTAAAACTTGATATCATAAATAAAAAAGAATCATTAAAAATAAAATTATAATTAAATAAAGGATATTTAAAAAATGATAATATTAAATAAAATGAAATTAATTAGATTTGTTTACATTTTTTAATACACCCCTTTTTGTTGATTAAATAAAATTTATTGAAAATTAAAAAATTTAATGAGTCTCACCTCTTATATTACTAATCTCGTTATTGATTTTATAATTTTTAATAAATTTTATCTAATAATATAAAATATTATTAGCATAGAATATTTATTGAAATTTGATATCATAAATAAAAAAGAATTATTGAAAATAAAATTAGAAATAAATGAAGAATATTTTAGGAAGATAACATCAAATAGAACAAAATTAGATGGATTTCCTTACATTTTTTAATGTACCCTTTCTAGTTGATTAGATAAAATTTATTTAAAATTACAAAATTTAATGAGTCTCACATCTTATATATGATGAATTTCTTTTTAAATTTTATAATTTTTAATAAATTTTAATTAATAATTTATTATTAACATAGAATATTATGAATACTCATCTAAAAAATAAAATATAAGGAAAAGAGTGAAAATATTATTTATTTATTTAGTAAAATAAATAATAGATAGAAAAAATGATATTTTCTTAAATAAATAACCATGTCTTTATAAGATTTGTAATATAATATTAATATTATATTTTTTTATAGTGGGGGCTAAGGCCCAATCCATTTCCTTATTTTTTTAGTATAAAAAACTATAATATATTATTGATAAAAAAAATTATTTTAGTTTAGTTTTTTCTTCAGTGTAAAAAGATTCTCTTTTGTTCCCCACTTTCTCACGTTGACATGAATTGCCCCTTTGCTCTCGTAAGAAACGTATTTTTCTTTTCCTTTGAAAATGGTCCAAAAGTGACATAAGTGGAAAGTAAGAAAAACCCACTTTCCTTCCCGACTTTCTTGCCATATAAGTAGAGACTGAAAAAAAAAATACGTGGGCACGATTTTTTCCCCTAACATTTCAATTTTTTTTGGCTAAATTAAACCCATTTCATTATCATAGTTTACTTTCTCTCTCACCCATTTCTTTCCTTATACTTTTTTGTTCACTAAATACAGAAAAAATACTAATAATTAACAAGTCATTTCAATTAACTTATATAGTAATTCATTTGTTTAATTTATAACTTATTCGACTAGAAGAAAAATATTTGATGAATGAGTTTATGTGTGTATTTGATTTTGATAAGAGATTGATTTAGTTAATCTATAAGGTAGTCAACCAAATTCTTTGATGAAAAAGAACAAGTTATTAGAAACATCTGGTTATAATTCTTTTTTTAAACAACTACTAAATTTAAAAGTTTTAATATGATATAAGAAGATATTAATGTAAAAGATGAAGAAATGTTAATTTTTTTTTATTTTTTATTTTCAATCAAATGGTTAATAATTTCAAAAATAATAATTTAATAAATATATTTACTTGTATTTATATTCCAAACAATATTTTTTACTTTCAGGACAACAACATTTAGGAGATAAAATCCCTTTTAACTATTTATTTCTTATTTTTATTTAAGAGAATGAATATTATACTATAATCCTTTATATGAGAAATGTATAATTTCTATCTTAATTAAATTTTAGCACATAATATTACAAATCTAAAAAAGGAGCAAGTGCGTAATTTTTTGTTGTTACAAAAATTAAAGTGTGCACTGTGCAGGCTGTATTTTTAAAAGAAATTTAGAAAGTTTCTTTGAATACTTTTAGTATTATTCTCTAATTAAAATTAGAGTTTTTCCTTAAAAATTATATTATAAAAATTTAATTTTAATCAGAAAACAACATAAAAACTGCATCTATTTGAAAGGTTGGAACATCAAATTAAATTAGCATTAGTAATTAGAAAAACAAGGGAAGTGGAATGGAGTTTGGTGTGGTTACGGTATCACCCGATATAGAAGCGTGGTGGGAATTGAGAGGTTGTGATGACCAACTATGAGTCTGTGCTCCCTCAATTAGATGGTGACTAAAGCAGTTTTTTTTTTTTTTTTTTTTTTTTTTTTTGCAAAAGTTGACTTTATTGAGATGGAACATCAAAAGAGAAAGAGATGGGCCAATTTAATTGCAATTAATTACCTATTACGATCGACTGAGCTTGTATGAGGTTTTCAATTTCAATGAAAAAAAATATAGAAATGATAATTAGAGTTGAATTTATATAATATTTACAAAATAAATAAATTATTCATAATAGATCAAATTCTTACTAACATATCATTTTTATGACTAGAACAATTTCAACTTGAAGTTGAATTGAATTTGAGTTTTATAGATAAAAATATATGATTGGAGATAAAAAAATTATGTTAAAGATGACTAAATAAGTTTTTAAGCAAAGATTTTTTGTTGAGAAAGATAGTAAATATTATTTCACATCAATAATAAAAAACTATGTAAGCGTTTGAAAGTTTTGAAATATTTGTTTAGCGCATGAAATTAAATATAGAGTTGGTGTTTAAAAATAAAATTGAATTTTAAAATTTTAATTATAATATTTGATTTTTTTAAAAAAATTAATACTCAATTTCATGAGATTTTGCATTCTTTTAAAATTTGTATATTAAATCAAATTTTAGTTTTAAAACCAAAATAATCAGCCCTTATTTTTCCATTGCATTTTTTTTTCTAGTAACAATATTTTTTTCCTTTGCTTTTACATCCATTCCCTAATTTTCTGAAATATATTAATTTGTTAACTTTGTTTAAAATGCCAGTAAAGAGATTTATCCCATGATCTCTCTTTTTTTTCTTTCTTCATCCTTAAGTCTTTCCTCCCTAATTAGTCAACTATTATAGTGAAGGGGGACGACAATAATGGTAGGGACAACTATTATATATCACTGTCATTGTTATGAATACAACCAGTCAACAATGATAATTTTATGACAAGCATAGTGGTTATAGTAATAATGATAAATTTAATAAATAGAAATAATATCAAGGTTTACATTAATGAGTTAAAATACTAGCTCTCTGGCCAAACCCAAGCTTTAAATTTGGCTTTGATCAAATAAATTGTTTATATTTAAACGTAAGTTTTTTTACAAGATAAGTTTGAATTTCTAGTACTCTACTATATACCGTAAAAAAAGTACTCTACTACATCTAACTCCTTTATACTACTAATTTTCAAAGTAGTTGACTTGATGCCTCCCTTGGCCTTGACATATGTGTGCCATGTGAACTATAGATTTATATGCATATAATTTATTTTTTTTGTAACACTTTATATGCATATAATAAGTTTTGGTATTAACAACTGGACAAATTATAATTAAGTAAATATTTAATCAGTAACATTTGAAAAGAAAATGACAGCATGTAGACTCTTGTTATATAAGAAAAATGCGTGGTATAATGTGTGTGTGTGAGAGAGGAAAATTATATAAAAAAAACATTATAAAATTATTAAACAATTTTTAAGTTTAATTTTAAAATTCTTGTCTTTAACTACAAATTAGATTTTAAAATAAAAATACTACCTTACGCCTTAAAACAATTTAAAACTAAATTTTAAATAAATAAATTCATAATAAAATTAATAAATTAGTTTTGTTGGTTTAAAAATATTTCATTTTTTTGAATTTGCTTTGAACTTGGATATGCATTTGGTCGATTCTAGGACATCCTCACCCACACCCTCACCTCCCCCTTCTATCTATTCGTGTACTATATCATTACGTACTTAACAACGTACAAAAGAAAATTTTCTCACGAACACGTTATGGGGAAAAAAGAACAAGATAGCTAGACATGAAAAATGAAGCATGATTTAATAAATGAATAATGTACCGAGACAATCTTGCTCGTGCAACACAGCATCATGCACTTTTTTAATGCTCCAGCCATGACTCTCTTTGCTCCCTGCCATGCACACACAAATCAATGATATCAATTTATTAATTACTCCAACAAGTAGGCAAATTGCTATTGATAATCAAGGAAAAGAGCAAAAGCAAGTTGTGTTTGGAAATTGGGTTGTACTATTAGCACATGAAAAACTACTTTAGAACAGCAAACATTCACTGTCCAACGGCAAGAAAGTGGGTGAAAAGTAGTAGTAATTTCTCATGGGTGCCAAAAGCAGCAAAATTCTAATAATTACGTTGCATGACAGCAGTTTGTTGGAAAATTAGGAAAGCTCTAAGTTCTAACCTTAGGTTATACAAATTTCAACAAATTAATTGGAAATAAGAGAGGAAATTGAAGAGAGTACCAAAAGGGTAGCTAGTTTGTTTTAGTGTGGTTGAACTTTATTCTACCTTGTCCTGTGAATGAAATTGTTGTTACCAAATAAAATGAGAGAAAGAATGGCTAAACTGTTAGGTGTTTCTGCTGCATTAGACCAAAAGGTGAAGTTCAGAAGGCCATAAAGAAGGGAGAAGGAGAATGAAAATGAATTTGAAGGGAAGCATTTAATTTACCAAAAGGATAAAGAAAGCGAAAGGTAAGTTAATATTAGCTCTGGGGTTGTAATGGACACTGCTTCCTTATCTCAATTCTCACAGCCAATATGAGTGAAGAGTGTTAGCTACTATATCATGTGTCCTTAAGCCACAAAAAGTGGTGACTATGAATGAAACTATCCTGTCATTGTTGCATAAAATGTTTTCTTGGAAAAAGAATATTTTGTGAATGTGATTTGACGCCGTTGCCAATTTTGTCATGTAATGCATCTGAATGGATGGTGTTTGTATGCTTTTCTGGTAGTCCGTTATTGGCTTCGCAGATTAACAATTCATAGAGTACCACGTCGCCATGACGATTCTATCTATATACAAAAAGTTAATACTATCAAGTTACTTTTCCATACTTTTTTCTCTTCACTTTATTTAAAATTTTAAGTTGCGTTGTTTTTATATAATTTATACAAGATTAATAACTATAACTTTTTTCTTGCTTAAGGAAGAGTAATGTTATCCAAATACAATTTAGAGAAATTATATTTGTATAACATATTTGTATAATTAAAATTATATTAAATTAGTCCTAATGTATTCATATGTGTCACTCATCAATAATATTTTAATTTTTCGTATGACTCCTGCTTCTGCTTTTCTAGAATTTTATTTTTCTATTGATGCATTAGAATTAATTGTCTTATATGCAATTTTGTGTACATAAATAACAAAATGGGGTCAGACTAATCAAATCGGTTTGCACCTACCTAATAAACATAGGATTTGGATTAAATTTTTTAACCCAAAATAAATACAGACATTTTAGTCCGACCCAATACTAATTAAAGCCGCAAAAATTTGTTAAAAACTCACAAAAAATAAACTTTTATAGGATTTGAGTTTCATTATTTAGACCCTAATTAAATCTAGACTATTTTAGTCCATCCCATTATAGCCTACAACCAACATGAGTTCATTCCACATTGTGTTAGATAACCTCTTTTGTCACTTATATGTGTATTATTGTGCAAATCACAAGTTTATTAACCAAAAGTTATTGAAACAAGTGGTTCAATATTTGAGTTGTGTTTGAGATTTAATTTGTCTGGTTGAAAATGATATCGTAACCAGAAATTTCACTTTATTAAAATGGGTTGACTAAGTAAAAGGAAATTATTTGAATGTCAAATAAAAAAACCTATATACCTTCTAATATCACACATAAAAAAGTAGTAATTTATTGTGGTAGTTTTTTTTACAATAAAAAGAAAACAAATAAAAGAAGGTGATTGATAATTTGATATGATAAAAATAAAAAAATGTGTAAGTTATAAAAAAGTTATATAAAAATATATTAAGGAATAATATAAAACTTAATTATTAATTTGGTTTTCAAATTATTTTAAAAGATGCAATTTGATTCTCAAATTTTATGATCTTCAATTTTTTTTAAAATGCACCAATATGATTCTTTATGATCTTCAAATCATTATATTTACTATTATTTTTAAAAAACAAAACTATTTCCTTTTTCTTTCTCTTCACTTCTGGCTCTACGCTCCGCTTAGTCTCCGAGAGAATTTCAAATTTGAAGATCAAATTAATAATTAAGCTATAATATAACTATAATTTTTAAGATTCTTTTTTTCGATAAATATTAATAATTAACATGCTATATTAATAAAAAAATTCAATCTCATAACCTCCTTATCACTCCAACACCCTTAATGCAATTAAAAAAAGAAACTCCAATCCTTATGTCTCAGTCCCAACTACCAACTGCATAGATTTTGCATTTGCCCAACTTTTTCGTCTTATTTCTGATTTTAGTTGCTTCATTTCTGATTTTGCAATTTGATTTTACTTCCTTTATTACAGGTACTATTTGGAATGTTCTATTATTCAAAATTAAAACATTCACACTATGATAAAATTAACTCTTTCAACTAACTGCTAGAGGGGACTGGTATCAACAGTATCGTAAATCAAAATTTGATTCTCAGTAAAAAGAGGTATTCACAAATCACAATTAGTCTCTGTTCCAAAAAAAAATTGGGTAAGGACAGATTTATTTTTTCAACTAAACTTAATTTACACATTTACATAAAACTCCATGTTGGAGTTCCACGTGGCTTTTGTAGTGATAGATAATGTACAAATGGAGCCATATGCTGCGCAGTTTTCTATTCAACAGTTCAGAACTTTAGATTTATCTAATTATCTTTCTATAGAATAATACAATTTTCTGGATTGAGATTATGTACGGTCTCCTGAAAATTGTAGATGAACTTTATAATACATATATTTGCCTTGTCTAGGAAGGATAGAGGAGAGGTTGATCTTGTTTTTGGTTGATTCAGTGGTAAATTCTCTCCAAGGTGCACGTGGATCTCAGCAACTGAATCATTCATCTCAGTTGATAAGAGAAAAACTTCACTGTAACAAAGGTAACAAATATGAATCCTTTTCCTTAGTTTCATGTTTCATCTAATATACAGAGTACCAGAAACAAACTAACACATATTTTAGCCAAAACCAAGAAAGAGGGGGAATCTAAAGAAAGTATGGATATTGATCATCTTTAGCATGTGATAGCTTGGCAAACTCAATAATTTTGCACATAAAGGGTTTCCACAATTCATTTATGCTAGAAAATGTGCTGAGCAACCGTTTTCCCAGTTTCTCTTTCTGGACTCTGGTTGCGTTGCATGAGTTTATTTTATTGGTTAAAGGGTGGTTTAATTTGGATATCGTAGTTAGCAAAGTATTGGTTCCTTCTAATGGTTTGAATTATGCTGCTCATAAAGGGATTAGCCTTGGACTGAGAAAGGAGGATTGATATCAAAAAAGAGGACAAACTATCTTTAGTATATGATTGTCTATTATTTAGGTGTTTTGAATCTTTGAAATATACAATTGATTGTTCAACTATTGATCTCTCAGATGTACAAACGGTCTAATGAAGAAAAGGATATAGGTAGTAAGAAGGTAAAGCTGCACATCCCCCACCCCCTTTTTCCATTTTAAATTACCTTTGGTGGTCTTTGTCATTTATAGTACTTTCTATGACAGGTTAGAAATTGTGATACAGCAGAAAGCAGTATTCAAAGGTACAAATATAATATTCAACATCTTCTATTTCTTACTTCATCTTTTTAGGAGGTGAGGAGCAATGATTTTTCTGAGTTTCCTAAAACAGCCCACAGATTGTGTAGGTGTTATTAGAACATAATTGTAATATTTTAACATACATTGGTAATTTGTTTTGTTTGAATGGGATGCAGCATGAGTGTCGATGGCGAGGACACATCTGAGATTCCATCATTCCCATTAGGAAATTTGAGTACTAGTTGGTGCTCACTGGTTTGTAAACCGGCTGCTACTAGGACAGCCAACAGATACTTCTTGATTCAAAAAGTAACTCAGTCCTGGCCTTCCCCTGCCTTGTGTTTTGTGGAGACAGTGCCTCAAGATGCACAAAGTTCTCATGTTACAGCTTTTAATTCAGGTGATGGATCCTCAAATTCGGACATCGAATCAACCTCGTCTAAGATCGTACGGGATGTTCATATTGTAAGAACCAGTACTCCATGTCTGAACCTATCTCACACTGAATATTAAAATTGTCTGTTTTCAAATTTGTGGCACTGCAGGACTTGTGTTTAACATCAAGTTGTCTATTAACATCATACAGTCCATGACTATTGCAGGCTATTTATGTTTAATAAGTATTCATTTCATGTTTTCCAGTCAATGCGATTAATGGAGGACTTTCTTGATCTTGCTAAAGAAAATACAGAAAAGGATTTGGAAACTTGTGGTATACTTGGTGCCAATCTTGTAAGAATATTTATTATAAAGTATAAACCTGTAACTTATTGCCTTTGGCTATAATGTAAGGTTTTGTTTTATGGAAAAAAAATAAGGAACCTGATTTGGTCATATGCATTACAAAATTTGAAACTGAATACGATTATATCCTTCAATTATCCAGGAGAAGGGAACCCTCTATTTGACTACCCTGATCATACCAAAGCAGGAATCAGCTTCCAATTCTGTTAGTATCCAGTTTTACAATACTTTTTAGCACATATTTTCAAGAGGTCATGATTTTATTATTAATTGTTGCTAACTTGCTGCATTGAATCACAGTGTCAAGCTACAAATGAGGAGGAAGTTTTTAAAATTCTAAATGAAAGATCCCTTTATCCTGTGGGATGGATCCATGTATGTCTTCCAACCTATTTTGCAATGCTAATTACGAGTAGGGGTGTTTGCTGGTTGGGTTGGGTTAGGTTGAGGGAATTTAGCAATCAATTCTGTCATGGTTGGATGGGTTAGGTTTGGGGAGAAAATATCAATCCAAACAAACCTAACTTGGCAACTGTTGGGCTGAAAAAATCATCAGATCAGGGATGAAACCCAACAATTAACGGCGTGTTTAGATCATATCTATGTCACTTCATATTGGTGGTCTAAAACCACAATTCTTATAAGGAAGACAAATGTTGTGTTACATACATGTGAGGTTGCAGTAGGAAACATCCAAGGCAAATATCTTAGGTTGGATGGGTTAGGGAGGGGGGGGGGGGGGGGGGGGG
>PYAF01004493.1:292106-337883 GCA_007407185.1 Glycine tomentella
TTCACTTTTTTGTTTAAAAGTTGTCACAAGTTTGTTAACAACTTCTTAATAAAATCATCAACAAAGAATCACTTCCTTAACTTGTAATTCATGTAAGTTATAACTACTAAATAATAAATATCATAATGTCTATTTTAAATATATTTTTATTAATTGAAATTTATTTGAAAAAATTCATTACAAATATTATATTTTTAATTTTAATTAATAATAAAAATATATTTAAAGAATATACAACCACAAACATAATTTTATCCACTTATTAAGTAAGGTCAATTATATAAATTACACAAAACCGTTTGGCTTAGATAAAAGTCTTCTTCAAGAATTTTATATCATAAGATCTCTCTTACTAAACCATTTCCAAAGGTCTTCTGATATTTTTCTCCTTATAGAATTAAAAATCATTGGTGTCTCACTTAGTCTTCATTATTTATGCCCAAACCACCTTAACTAAGAGATGTTGTTTGAAACTTCTGTCGGCTTCTGCTATTTCCTATCTTTCTCTATAAGAAATGAACGGTAAAGAAATAACACAGGCTCCCAACCACAGAGTACATTGTTTTGTGCAAGTTATTTAGGCCTTGTTTCGTGTGTATTTAAAATACCAATTAGTATAATTTAAATAAATATTTTCATATTTAATTTCTGAAAAAATTGTTCTAGTTTAATTTTGAGTTGAAATAATTCTGATAATTTTTGTATTAGACAAAAATAATTATTCTTGTTTTCCTATTAACTTAATTTTAAAATAAAGATATTCAAACACAATTCACATACACATTATTAACTAATTTATGTGCATTGACCGAAACTTTTTTTATATTAAGATTAAAGATAGGTATTAAGAGAATTTATAATAACTCACAACTAAACTAATTTATACGCATTAGCTTGAAACTTTAATTTTTTTATTTATAGAAATTGAAAATTATTAAAAAATTTACAATAACTTAATCATGTGAGTTAAATTCTTCCTATCTTAAAAATAGTTTTTGAATCATCTATGTTAGTATGAATTAGTATAACTATAAAGGCTTAAATATATTAATATTTTTTATTTTTGATCTTTATAAGTTTCTTTTTTAATTTTAATTCGTGTAAATTTATATTTTTTTCAATTTTAATCCTTAATAAATATTTTACTTATTTTTAGTCTTTATAAATTTTTTTTTCAATTTTAATCACTGTAAATATGAGCTTTAGTGAATTATAAATAAAAATTTTGAATCTTAAAAGGAACTAAAATTAAAAAATACAAATTTATAAAAATTGAAAGTTAACAAAGAAAACTTATAGAATCAAAATTTAAAAAAATCAACTTATAAAAAAATGAACTTACACAAAAAGAAACACTAATTTACAATAACCAAAATATATTTAAACTAATTATAAATCACATTACATCGATGCATCACACTATATAATTATATTTATTTTACATGCAAACACCCCAACAACCCAAAGTCAAACTTTCTCTGTTTGTCATTCAGACTGTCACTGCTGATTCTGTTTACATTTATGCCTCATGCTGAGGGCGTATCCACCACCGACGTTTTGGACAGATCATTCATATTAAGTATTAACTACATAGAATCTCTTTATCTATTTTAACTAAAAAAAATTAAAATAAAACTAATAACATTATAATAATGTGTAATATTAAGAGAGAAGTAATAAAAATTTAAAAAATAATAAAAGGTAAAATAATCTGATAAAATATATATCAAATAGGAGTATTTTTTTATTAGAATAGATTTTGTCTCTTATTCAAATAAATCAGACAACAAAAATTCTCAAATAAATGTTTGTGCGTAAACAATTAATTATCTTTTGTTAATTAATTATGTTAATTGCAATTAATAACTAATCGTTATTGAAAATGCTACGTAATTGAATTTCTCTGCATATCTCCATTTACAAAAAATATGCATCCAAATATTTCAAGTCTAGAACATCACCATCGAATCTAATTACATAATAGTAACAAATTAGGAAGAGATAGTTCCCTAATCCTTTGTTAGTTTGGTGAATTTCAAACATTAATTTACATACAAATAAATAAAATTTATGAATCAAATTAACAGATTCTCAATAAGGATGAACATTTCTGCTCAATCCGTTGGCGTTGGTGAAGAACCCGAACAGATCTTGCTTATACGGCAAATACGACTTGCGTTTATCGCTCTCTTTCCTCGCTCTGCTCATAATGTAATGCTTCTCGTGCGCAGACGTCGTCGTTTTTCCCTTCTTCACAACGACGCTTCTCGCCTTCTCCGCCGGCTTCGCCGCCGGCGCGTGGTTCAAGAACACGAACGCGTCTTTTCCGTCACTGTTGCTCCGCAGCTTCACGTCGCGGAACCTCCACAGCTTCGAGAATCCCGTCGAGTTGCTCTTCACCGCAGCTTTCGGATTCCACTCGCAGTAAGTTCCTTCCGCCGGCGCAGCCTCCGTCAGAGATTCATCCATATGTTCGACGAAGACCTTTATCGGCTGCCGGAGACCTTCTCCGCCGTCGTAATCGTCGGAGAACAGAAGCTCCTGGTTGAAAATCGGAAAACTAGGACGAATCTGGCCGTTGTCGAACGCGTCGTCGGCGGAGATCGGCGATCCATCGGAATTCGTGAGAACGAAGCTAAACTCTTCCTCTTCCTCTTCCTCTTCTTCTTCTACCTCATCTTCGTTATGCTTCTCTTCGTTTTCGTTTTCGTTTTCGTTTTCGACTTTCTCTTCGTTGATTTTGAGCTTGGCCATGAAATCGTGTTCGAACTTTCCAGCGAACTCGTCGGAAGAATCCCTAAACGACAAAGGCGAGAGCGAAACGGCTTGCATTTTAGTGAGTGTGCTACTGCGTTTTGAGGTGTGTAACGAGATTGAAATGACGACGGTTATTAATTAAGAAGGTGGTTGGAGTTTGCAGATGTTGAATTGAGAAGGGGAAAATGATAAATGGTTGGGTTTTTATAGGTGAGGTTGGGAGGCACTTCGAATACGCGTGGCCTTTGATTTTTATTCCGTCTTTTGATTTTGAATTTCAACTTTTCTAGTAATTTGGTCTTTTCACCTATTTTTTTTATTAAGTGTTTCCACACGTTGCACGTGTTCGTTCAAAATAACACACGTAGACTCACCTCTCCTTCCAGAAGTCAGGAATCTCCCTAATAAGAAGCGTTTGAAAGCTTCTTTTTTAAATGGATGGCGGTGCTTTTAGTAATATTGGGATACTATTGAAGATTGAATACTTTAATAAATTTGTGCATGACTATCCATGGTAGTGCAGAGATCACGGGTTATGTAATTTTAATTAATGGAACTGGCAGTTGCTGATCTCAGTGATGACTTTAGTTCTCTAGGTGTTGTTGCGTAGTTGCTTTGCTTGTGAAGGATATGAAATTGATGTATTTGTTTAATGAGAACACGCACGAAGGGTTTTGGAGTTGCTGTTCTAGATGGTATATATTAATAATTAATGTCTAATGGAGAAATATTGATTTTTACATCACATTGAACAATATGAGGCATAAACTATAGTTTATTCCAAGACATCGTCCAAAGATTTACTATGCGCGTTAAAAAAATCTAACACTATGAGGACTATGCACCTACAAAAGATTATGTACGAGTATATCAATGTTTTTGTATTGGTGAGTTAAAAAAATATTTTTTTTTCTAGATAAGTGATCATGAATGTTTTTAAATCACTCTATCAAAATTTAATTTCCTTCGTGATATAAAATTGACATTAATTAAGGAAATTTTTCATAAGATAAAAATCCAACATGAATTTTTTTATACGTAGATATTTTTACTCATATCCGTTGAAAGGATTGCTAAAAAATATAATAATATGAATAGAATCGTTCAATTCTTCGTATGTGTTTTTGGAAGTCAATCACGAGGTGACACGTTGATTAGTCAAGTTCTTGGGATAGAAGAAAACAAATAGAAAGTGGTGGTTACGCGTATTACATTGTTTCATATGTTCAGACATATGATTAAATTATAAATTTATAATGTAAAAAAGAAAAATAAACTTGCTTATTAAGTCACTCACTCTCCACAGACACACACTTATACTAATTTTGTTTCTAGGGATTAACTGAGGCAAAGAGGAAGGTAGGGAGGGCTTCAGTTGCTTGGTCGAAGTTATCAAGAGTGGAAGGTTTAAGTCAGTAAATTAATAGAGTAACTAGTGCTGGAGGACAAAACGTACGCAGAGGAGAGATTTTAATTTTAGCATGTAAGGTTAGAGGAATTACTTATTTGTCGTGACTCCCATTTTATCGATTTGTGTGTTATTGTCATTACAGTGACAATAAAACTTCCCTGACTCCCATATATATGCAATCACTCACAAATCTCTCAAGAAAACCAAACAAAACCTGAACCTCAAATTTTTGTCCTCTTTCTAATGCTTAAGGCACTCGTTCTCACTCCCTTCAATAATTCACTTGTGAGTATAAGTATAACCAACAAGACTAGCTAGATTGAAATGGTTCAATTCACACTTAATCAACCAACCCACCTAATTGTTAATTCTCCTTGATCACTCTGTCAATGATCAATGATAAAGGACCAACATTCTTTAACCAAGTAGAATTAGAGGAAGGACATGTGTAATCGTGTAAAATTAGTAGACAATATCATTCAATCTCAAATCATAGTTGTTTTGATTTTTAAGATAATTTTAGTAAAAATCAACAAATTTATACTTACTAGAATGTCAAGAGGATTTTGCTTAATTAGTTAAACATGACACATGAGTTATTATAAATCTATTGACACTTTCTTTGATTTTCACGAATAAAAAATGTGATTAAATGATAATGTATAATTATTTATATTTTAATCCATAACATTTTTCTATACTATTTATTAATTAAAAAGTTATAAATAATTAGAAATATTTTGATAAAAAATAGTTTTTAATAAAAAAATACAACATAAAAAGAATCTTATATAAAGAAATAAACAATTTTATCAAAAAGATTCTTATGATAAAAAAGAATTTGAGGTAGTATCTTGATTTCCCATTCCTTGTTAGCCAAGCACTAGTACACTGACATATTAAACTTAATTTAGTGCCTCAATGGTCCTAACCCAAGTTTGACTCATATATTTCCATATCTAGCAACGTTGGGCTTTATTGACATTGACTTTCAAATTTATGAGAGGTGGATAAGCTTCTGCTTCTAAGAATTGTAGATGTTGAAGAAATTGACTCAAATAAACAGATAACATTTTACTTCGTCATAGGACAGTTTCATCATAGTATTGCAATTTGTTCAAATATTTAGTACTAATCTACTTACATAAAGTTGTTGAATGTTATTACTATTGACAGATGATAGATGAAAGATGATAGATGATAGATGATGGTAGCAGTAGTTTGAAAGTAACCGATTGGGAGAAAAAGGGGGAAATTAACTGACAATTCATTTGTGTCAACTTTTAATCAAGTCAACTGTATTTTTTAACATTATCTTTTTTATTCCATACCAATCCTCTGTCAATTTAATATAAACTTTTTTAAATAAAAAATTAATAATATAAAATTAGAGACTGATAAAAGGGAAAACAAATGAAAGATTACGTGGTAAAAGATCGAGGAGATAAAACTATATAAAAAATACATTAATCTAGTTTTTTTTTTAATCTAGTATATAGTCTTGCAAGCAATTTGATTTTTATAGCCGATAGCAATTAACGGCATATATGGCTAGACATTCAGAAAAAAAAGGACATATATGGCTAGATTATTGTTGCAAATTGTTATTTTTATCTGTTTTTATTTCGTAAGATATTTTTTATAGCAATTTCTTTCTAAAGTTAAACTTTTACGTCAAGTCCGTTATATTTACTAGGAAATAAAGGTACTTCGTGCTAATTACTTTTTCATGGTTTTTTAATAAGAAGAAAAATAATAAAAGTTAGTAGATAGTTTGTAAAGGTAATTATATGAATAAAATAATAATTTATAAATATAGTTATAAGAATAAAATAAATATATAAATATGTATATCAAAACATATACTGGGTATTTCATACTAATCACACGAAGGTTATTTTTCGTCAACAAAAATCACTCTATCTTTTTTAATATTTAATTATAATTATTTTTTAAAATAGACTCGTGTACTCAATCCCATGATTTCATTGATTTATTTTTCTTGTATTCTTAATTTAGAAGACTTTTTTTCCTTCCTTTGTCTTTGAATTTTTTTTGTGAGCCCTTGTGTTTGACTTCAGGTCTTGTAAGCTGTAACCTATCAAATGTATGGTGTGTTTGGATAATTGTGAAAATTAGATTATCTCAATAATCAATTATATAATTAATTATTATTATAATTGATTATAATTAAAATCAATTTTTGTTTAGGTGATAAGTGCATTAAAAATAATTAATTTCATTTGGATGAAAAAAAAACAGTTTTTACATAACAAAAGAATGTAAAACAACTACAAGGAAAAATAAGTTGTTGAAAAATAATCATAAACTCATCCCACAGAACAAACATCCAATCAGCATCCTTTATTTTTTTCTATCATTTTTTTTTTCACATCACATCATTTATCAATTTTGTCTCTTCTATTTCTTTCCTTTTCCAAGTATAGATACCCATTGAAATGTGCATGGAATAAAATCTCTAGTTAGACATATGTTAATTTTTTAGTAATTTCTCTTTTTCATTCATTTGCCCACTCTTTTTTTGTTCAAAATTTCATTAGCATTTTATTTAATGTCGTGTTTTTTTTAAAGAAAATTGATGTTGTTAAATGGATGAGAGGTCCAGAGTTGCTTGGCACTATCACTTTTGCTATTGCCACTACCCACATCGGGTGTCTTTTAACATTATTTTGAAAATATTCTTTTGATAGAAACACAATTCTGTTGCAGAAGTGTACAACGAAATCACGTTTCCTTGGTATAATTTTTTTTACCCCCAAATAACACCATGAAATTATGATTTTATTGTGTAATTTTTTTTGCTCTAAACAACATAACGGAATCATGATTCTGTCCACCGGCGGATCTACATGCAATTGAGGGTGGACAGGTGCACTCCCTCATTTCAATAAAATCATTAGTATTTCTTCTAAAATATTATATTTTACACTCCATCATTTTATATTTTGCACCCTCTAATTTTATGTATTCGAACCTCCTTACCAGTTCACATGTAAGAGTAAGTAAATACATCATCTTATTTTAATAAAATGCAAAAAAATATCATATTTTGCATCCCATAATTTTATATTTTGAACCCCTTAATTTTATGTATTTGAACCTCCTTACCAATTCACATGTAAGAGTAAATAAATGCATCCTCTTATTTTAATAAAATACAAATATTCATCTTAAAAATTCATATTTTGTTCATTTTATCTTCGTCTTTGAATCTAACTACCTCATATAATAATGATAATTATCAATTTTTATTTTTTAAATAAATTGCCCCCACTGACCCAGCGTCCTAGATCCGCCACTGATTCTGTCATTTATTTTTTCACTCTCAAATAACACACTGGAATCAATATTCCATTATGTATTTTTTTTCCTCCAAACAACACAACGCAATCATGTTTTGGGTGTGTTATTTGAGGGTGAAAAAAATACACATGAAAACATAATTCCAGTTGTTGTGTAATTTTTTGAGGGTGTAGGATGGAAAGGTAATTGAGGAAGGGAGAAGGGTTGGGGGTGTAGGAAAACTCAGAAAAGTAAAATGGTCATTTGCTATATCTTGGTAGTGCCAATATAAAATTTTGGTATTGACAATAGCAAGGACCTTAGAGGCCCCTTACCTTAAAGCCCAATCCAATATTATAACCGAGTTCGACAATGGACTCAAGGTCAAACGTAAGGGACCCATATATACAGTGATGGGCAAACCCTGGTCGTTAGTTAGGTTCCGAGTTGGAAGTTGAAACTTGTTAGTTAGTTATTATGAATCACCCAAACGGGTTTATACTTTTATGTTGCGCGGTAACCCGAAATTTAAGGAGAGAACCAAAGACAAGACAAAAACGAACATGAATGCTTTATGCAACCATGAAAACCAAATACCTAAAATAATGCTAACACAGAACGAATGAATGTTCAGGGCTTATGCTTATGATATTGTCTTGCATTTTGCAGAGGCCATGCACCGATAATTTTCAAAATTATTAGTAATTTTTTTTCCTCTTCCATTTCAACGTGTCGTCGCAACGTGCTGGTATTTGGTTTCCAATTTTCAACGATTCGCTGGCCAAGAAGATTTCATCATCATCATCATCACCCCAATTCACCCATTCTTCGAACAGCAAGAATCCCATGTTGTTTTTGTTGATCTTTCTGCTTTGATCCTCAAAATGCATTGAGAAACGACTGTTTCAAATTATAATCTCATTTTAGTACCCATTGGCATTTTTTGAATTTTCTTGCCATTTCTGAGAATCAAGTTGAGATTTTATAGAGAATCAGAAATGGCCAAGAATGCATCGTCAAATGAGTCGTCGACTTCATTGGATTCCGACATGGACCAGGCTTCCGCCCCGTTGCTGTCATCTTCGTTGTCGATGTCGGATGACTCAGAGTCTCCGAAAAGCACACCATCGAAGTCTCCGCCACCATCGCCGCCGCTGCCCTCACCGCCGAAAAATTCTGCTCCTCCGCCAACAGAATCTCCGCCGGCGCCGGCGCATTCTCCGCCGCCAACTCCGTCACAATCCCCGCCACCAACTCCGCCTCATTCTCCACCACCTTCCCCTTCTCCGCCAACTCCACCGCCGAACAAATCACCACCGTCTCCGTCTAATTCTCCACCGCCTCCGTCAACTCCCCCGCTGTCAAAAGATTCAGCTCCTCCACCCTCTCCGTCAGAGCCACCACCGTCGCCGCCACCGCCACCCCCACAAAACTCTCCTCCGTCACCACAATCTCTCGCCCCTCCTTCACATTCCCTTTCGCCTCCAACTGCAATTCCAACTCCACCTTCACCTGCTTCCCATGTTACTCCGCCGCCGGCGCCGTTGGGTTCAGGGCCAAACCACCCTTCACCACCGCGATCACCGCCGTCTACCCAACCGAAACCAAGCGGTACTTCCCCGAAAAGCGGACATCCGTCCTCATCACCTAGCTCCGGTAATAATACAGGAGAAATTGTTGGTCTTGCTCTCGCCGGGGTTTTCATCATTGCGTTTCTTGCTCTAGTTATTTTCTGTATATTCAGGAGGAAGCAAAAGCGTGCGAGTGTCTATGCCATGCCACCCCCTAGGAAATCTCATATGAAAGGAGGAGGTATAGTATATATTTTGTATGATCATCTTCAATGTTATTGGTGTTATAAGCAATTCTCAAAAGCACATTGTTTATATTGGCATAATCAAAATTTAAAGGTCAAGATTGAAGCAAGGAGTTGGTATTAACCAATCCTTGGTTCAAGATCAAACAAATAATAAAGTTTGTATTGAACTTTTTCTAAAGTATTTTAATGAGTTCAATAGGCTTGTGCAGCAAATATAAAAGTTTTAAAACTCTTAACCAATTAGGCTCACCTTGGTATCAACAACCTAATGATAGTTTATGTGATAGGATAAAACATAGAATCACAAATTATCATATATAATAAATTTTTCGATTTTCTCAATTATAAAGTAATATATTTTATATTGACATTGAATCACAACTTGACATGTATAAATATGTTGACTTTTATAATAACTATCTTAAAAGTGATGCTTGGTTTTTGATTGATTGGTAGTGTAGAAATTTTTAATTGCAGTGCATGGAATTAAGGCCCTATATTATCCTGAAGTTGTGCTTATAGGCACTATGGTCCTGTTAGAATGGTTGTGATGTTACCCAATTATCCCTTTGTGCATCTTGTTTCATGCCTAATTAATGATTTTGGTATGGCTTTCATCAAGTGCAGATGTGCATTACTATGTAGAGGAGCCTGGTTTTGGGAGTGGTGCACTAGGTGCCATGAATTTAAGAACTCCTTCAGAAACGCCTCAGCACATGAACACTGGCCAGTTAGTTTTTACCTACGAAAAGGTTGCGGAGATCACGAACGGGTTTGCTAGTGAAAACATAATAGGGGAGGGGGGATTTGGGTATGTTTACAAGGCTTCCATGCCTGATGGCAGAGTGGGGGCGCTTAAGTTATTGAAGGCTGGAAGTGGGCAGGGAGAAAGGGAGTTCCGGGCGGAGGTGGACATCATCAGCCGAATCCATCATCGCCATTTGGTGTCATTAATTGGTTATTGCATATCTGAACAACAAAGAGTGCTTATCTATGAGTTCGTTCCTAATGGGAATCTCAGTCAGCACTTGCATGGTAACGTGAGTTTCTTTTATTTTTTAAGATATGAGTTTGTGTTTTTTCTGTATGTATGAAGTGATTGTCATGTGTTTAATGTTTGTGTGTGTTCTTCTCACAGGAAGTGAATGGCCAATTTTGGATTGGCCAAAGAGGATGAAGATAGCAATTGGCTCTGCAAGGGGCCTGGCATATCTCCATGATGGCTGTAAGTATATCTTGCATTTGTGCTATGACATTATCTATGCTTACATACGATACATTAAACAAATGATAGGTGCCATTTCACTAGAACAATTGATAGGGAAATGATTTTTGCACATAGTGTAAAGAAAAATGTTGCCTATAACAGTTTTAAGTGGATCCAATTAATCTTAGATTCTTATGGGCATGGTGTTCTAAAATGGTGCAAATGGCATAACTAAATTGGATATGCCTGTTATCCTTGTCAACCAGTCAAAATTTTCTTTCAGCTCAAGAAACTCCTTTCCTTTTTTTTCCCTCTCTCTACAGAACTCTCGGGCTGAAGGTTTAGGCCTCGTTTGAGATGATTGTGAGTTTTCGCTTTCTGGTTTTAAAATGGGAAAACTTATTTGGCAAAATTGGGGTTGAATTGATTTTTTATTGGTTTTTAAAATAGTTTTATCCTTATTTGTAAAACCAAAATAATGTTTTTTGGGATTTTGTTGTTAGTTTTAGACACCTTTCAAATTGATCTCTCTCTCTCGTCTCGACGACTTCTCTCTCTCTTCAGCCCCTCTCTCCATGCGATCCTCTCTCTCATCGTCGTTCTTCGCCGCTCACTACTCACTTGTTGCCACCCGTATACCGCTGCTGCGTTTGTCAGTCGGTTATTTCTCTTTCACCGACTAAAAGGGGTTTGAGGGGAGTAGATTTGAGGGTTTTTTGAAAGGTTTTTTTAAATCTGTACACTATATTATGAAGTTCACATGACACTATATGAATTCCGTGTTAAATTTGAGACTCGTCTCTTCATGGGATGTTGACAGTGTTAGATGTTGTGAACATTTCTTCACACAAAAGTGACACTGATAAGTGCTAAGTAATCTTGTGCAGTTTCTCCCTATTCTATCTTTCAATTATTATCTCAATGATAATTTTGTACAATTTTGAAAAGCTAATTGCTAAAGTATTTTATTTGACTCTAGGCAACCCAAAGATTATTCACAGAGATATTAAATCAGCAAACATACTTTTGGATAATGCTTATGAGGCACAGGTCAGCATATACTTTTTTTAAAAAATCTAATTGCCTATGTTTTGCTCCCTGATTGAGTTCTAGATCCTAATTTAGCCTTGTTTTAACACAGGTTGCAGACTTTGGACTTGCCAGGCTAACAGATGATGCTAATACCCACGTATCGACTAGGGTGATGGGGACCTTTGGGTAGGTTTCCTCTGTCTAAAACATAAAGCACAACATTTTAATGTATATGGACTTTCATGAAGGTTATCACTTGCTATCAGTACAAACACCTCATTAGTTGGAAAAAGAAAGGAGAACAAAAGTTTATATGATGATATAATATAAAATTGGCGGTTATTAGAACATAGTATTCTGAAAATACTCTAGAGAGCATTATTCTCAGTTGAAAATTGAAATATTGCTTCGTTCAATGATTGTTGTTTATCACTGTTATTTTGAAGGCCAAGGAGACATACTCTTTAAAGGGAGTGAACTTGTTTTTTTAGGTTTTGATGTTTATAATGGAAACTTTATCAGGGAAAAAAAAAACCTTCAATAATGCCAAATGCTAAACTAAACTACCACACTTACTCATTCTAGCTTCATTTCGCAGGTACATGGCTCCAGAGTATGCAACAAGTGGAAAATTAACAGATAGATCAGATGTTTTCTCTTTTGGAGTTGTCCTCCTTGAGCTTATAACTGGAAGGAAACCTGTTGATCCAATGCAGCCCATAGGAGAGGAGAGTTTGGTTGAGTGGGTAGGTCTGAACATTTTTCTTAGTTTTTGAATTGAAATACACTTAGTATTGAATTTGGTTAAATTACTCGTTCGTATTGGAATACAATTGTGAGTTAAAGTTCCATATCGGATAAAAATAGATAAGTTGAATACTATATAAGTGAGAAGACTCATAAACCTGAGCCTTAAGGTTTTAGATTAAAATGTGATGTCTAATTCACTTATATAATTACTTAGGTATAAATCTCCCCGATACTTATCTCCATCGATTTTCCAACAGTTCGGTTGAAGTTTTAGTCCCCCTATTGCTAATACCAGAGAAAGTTCGTGGAACTGTCACAAAGAAAACTTGTGTAGGGATTAACTTACAATTTTCTAAATTTTAAAATGAAGACAACTATAGAACAAGTAAATCACAAACAAAAATAAATTAAAATTCCATATTTCAACACAGTGCATCAAATCAAACAATTTTTAACATGATCAAGTACACTTGAAATGAAGTTTTCTTCTCTCCACAGGCTCGTCCACTTCTCCTTCATGCAGTTGAGACAGGTGACTTTGGTAAACTAGTAGACCCCAGGCTTGAGCTGCAATATGTGGACAGTGAAATGTTCAGAATGATTGAGACAGCTGCAGCATGTGTTCGCCATTCTGCTCCGAAACGACCTCGTATGGTTCAGGTGATAACAATAATAGACAATTATTTTGTGTTCATCAAAACCTTCATCTACCTATTTATGATTATCTGCATTTGTAACATTTCTATCTTAATTCTTAACTCGTTCAAATCATTTGCTAATCTGTCCCTTGGTTTTTATCAGGTGGCTAGATCCTTAGATAGTGGCGACCAACTATATGATCTATCAAATGGGGTGAAATATGGTCAGAGCACTGTTTATGATTCTGGCCAGTATAATGAAGACATTACGATATTCAAAAGGATGGTTAATGGAAGCTTTGATGATTCTGAGTTTGATATGAACAGCGTGGAATACCGTTCAACTGTTTCAAGAGAAATGTCTGGATCCAGAAATTCAAGGATTATATAGTGAAGGTAGTGATTCATATTTTAGAGTTTTCCACGGCCAACGGAGCAATACGCAGAACATGTATTGAGGGAACACACATGCTAGTGCAGTGCTGTGCATAGGCATATTGGAGTTTAAAGGCTTGTGGTTTTAATCAAACTAATTTTTGCCAAACACTTTCTCCGAAAGCCAAAGCTGATTTCACCAAACTCCTCTTCAGGCCGTTGCATCATCTTACTAAGCACCACGGAAATTTTTTGGTTTATAGAGATTGGAACTGTGAAAGTTTAAAAATATATTGAGATTGCCTTTGTTTGACTTGTGCCAATCAAAAACATTATTTTCTTTTATATGTCTTCAGTTTTAGTTTTCTTTTCCCATTATTTTTTCTTCTTCTTATATCGAAGGATATAGAAAGCTTGTAAACTATAAGTTTGTTGAGTTTACTTTTTTAAGTTTAAATATGGTTTTTATCCTTGATAAATATATATAAAAAATCTAATTTTTATGTTTATTTTTTAATAAATTTTTGTTTTACGTTAAGTATTTAATAAAATAATATTTTTATCTTTCGTCTTTAATATTTTGTTTTAGTTCCAATAAATTAGTGAATTTTATGTTTGTTTTTTAATAAATTAGCTAATTTTATTTTAGTCCCAATTAATAACAAATGATTTTTTTTATCAAAGAATAAACATAGAATTCAATAATTTATAAGGGAATAAAAATAAGTGTTAAGGACAAAACAAATATTTTTATTTTATTAGGAATTCAATGTAGATAATTTTTTTTATTAGAAAACAAATAAAAAATTGGATATTTATTAGACCTAAAAAATATATTTAAGCCTATTCTTTAATATCTATTATTATAGATATCTCTTATTGATGGAGGATTAGGAAGGTTGAGTTTCTTAATGCACATTTGCAATGATAGATTGAGTTTATATAAGAAGCATTATATTTTGCCATTTTGAATTTGTTTTATGGCAGTGAGTTGCAAATATTGAGCAGTTTTGAGACTTAGCTTTTAAGAGTATACTATTTGTGCTTATAGTCCAATTTTTTGTTCTTCTCTCCAGTTGTGGAATGTAAGTGGCATTTGTAGATAACATGATCTTTCAGTTTATAATAATGATGACTTAGCTGATAACTATTTCACACACAACTATACAAGTTCTGAAAATCTTAGGCTAACTCATCTCACTAACCCGTTAAAGCTCTAAAATGGTTCTCACATTTTTCCACTGACAATATAACTCTATAGCAGACCAGCCAAATGAGCCACCCACCATCTCCATCTGGCCACAAAGTTCTTCATATCCTAATATTATTCAGCAGCCAATTTGATTGCTATTAAAGCCAACCAACAATAGGGAAATAGACAAACCGAACCAATTGTTAATTAATTTGACCACTATTAGAACCATCAAATGTTAGAGTTGTGCTAATGGTATGAAGTGATAAGTTTAGACGTCAATATAATTATTATAAGGAGCGTCTAAGGGGAAATTATTAAATGAAAAAAAATATTGAAGTTTGAAGATCATAATAGTTCATTGGTAGCAAGAAAATGTTACATTTTTTTTTCTTAGAATTTATGAGAACTTAAAGACCTTAAATTCTTTCATACAGAAAGGAAGCTTATAAATTCGCATGGATTAATATTAACTCCATTAAGTTAACTTTTTTTTCAATGTTTGTTTGCAGCACAAGTTCTCTTTGTGTCTTGTGTAGTTTTTGGCTCTCTAGAGTAGATGTTTCTTTTGCTTTATTAATGTAAATCCAGTTCAAACTAAAGTTTCTTAAAACAAATCCAAATCAATTTTTAATAATATAAAATAATTCAAATACACTGATAAGAAGACATGAGAAATAAAATAAAGTAGTAAATCATACAAATCCACTTTTTAATACATTGATAAAAGAATGTAGGAGATTCAATAAACAAAAAAGCAAACAATACAAACATCCGAACATTGTAGAGATACACGTTGTCAAAGCTTATATTATACTAAACTTCATTGTGAACTTGGGTGAAAGGAAGAAGCACTTAAATCTTCAAACATGCTTGCGGGAAGCTTGAAATTTTGGATCTCAAAGTGGCAAGACTTCTAACCACAAGAAGAATGTAGTTTTCAGTTTCAGAATAGAACCCATTGTGCAGTACAGCAAAATAAGATGAAATTATGAAATATGCATAGAATGAAATACCTCTCCTTAACGGCGTCAATTGAAACGATTATTTTTAACAAAAAGTGGAAGAATTTCAGTTTTAGGAAAAATATTTTAAATTCTTAAATTGAAACATACAATGTGATTATTAAGTTTGGATTATTAGAGACAATTTAAACTATAGGGGTGAAATAGAGGAGAAATATAAAATTTTGTTTTCTTGTGTTTGAAAACTTAAAATTTTTCAAACAAATAAGATATTTGGTAGTTGAAGGAAAAATATGTTTGTATCTATTTACAAAAATAAGAAAGATATCGAGAATTATTCTAACTATAGAGGCATTAAGCTTATGAACCATATTATGAAGTTGTGGAAAAAAATTATTGAACATCTCTTAAGGAGAGAGACCAGAGTTTCTATAAATCAAATTGGATTTATGCCAAAAAGATGTATCATGGAAGCCATTTTCTTGATGCGACAATTAATGAAAAAATATCGAGAAAAGAAGAAGGATTTACATATGGTGTTCATAGATCTTGAGAATGCATACGATAGGGTCCCAAGAAAAGTTTTATGGTGGACTCTTGAGGGAAAAAAGTATCATTAAAGTATGTAAACACAATCAAGGATATGTATGATGAGACTACCACATGTGTGAAAGCATGTAATGGAACATCAAGTTATTTTCCTATCATTGTAGGTGTACATTAAGATTCGACTCTTAGTTCTTATCTCTTTACCTTAGTGATGGATGAACTAACAAAAAATATTCAAGAGGAAGTGTCGTAGTGTATGCTTTTTGCAGATGATATTGTGCTTACTGATGAGACTAAAGGCGGTGTTAATAAGAAACTAGAATTGTGGAGAAGCACTTTGAAGTCTAAAAAATTCACGTTAAATCAGAGCAAGACTGAGTATATGAAATGTGAGTTTTCACTGATAAAAGATGGTGATCAAGACCTCATGCATTTACTTGGTCAAGAAATATCCAAGAAAGATGTTTTTAAATACCTGAGATTAGTTTTACAAAAAGGTGAAGAGATTGACGAGGATGTAAATCATAGAATCAGAGCAGGATGGATAAAATGGCGAAGTGTATCTGGGTAGTTGTGTGACCGCAAAATTTCCTTTAAACTAAAAGGAAAATTCTATAGAACAACTGTAAGACTTGGAATGTTCATATGAACATAAAATAGGGGTAGCAGAAATGAGAATGTTAAGGTGGATGTGTGATTATACGAAGATGAATAAGATAAAAAATGAAGATATTCAACGAAAGGTACAGTAGTATCAACGAGTGAAAAAATGAGGGAACATAAATTGAGGTGGTTTGGACACATAATGAGACAACCCATGGATGTTCCCGTAAGAACAAAAATTTGTTACCAAGAGCTCGACGCAAAAAGAGGTAGAGGTAGACCGAAACTTACTTAGAGAAAAGTAGATAAACACGACTTAATGGAGTGTGATATAATTTGGTGGACGGTGTATCTTAAGACGAAATAGAGAAAAACTATAAACTTGAAAGAGGGTTAGACCCGTTGTTATCTATATTTTTCATATGATTAATTTTTAATCTTTTTCCTCTTCATTTCCTCCTCCTTCTTTTTCCCTTTTTTTTTTGTTTCTTTTATCTTATTTTCCTTTGTTTTCAACTTCTTCATCTTCATATTTATCATTGGATTCATCTACTACTGACCTTAATTAACTTGAGTTAAAAATTTTATTGATGTTGATGTTGTTTGAAAAGTTAAAATTGTAAAATTCGGTGTCAATAACAAATTTATTCTTTTAATTTTTAAAATTCTGTATAATTTCCTCTTCGTCTAACTAGGCTGGATACACATTGATACGTTTCGCAAAGGATTAAAATTCAGGCATGCAAGGCGGTTTTATTTGTAGATACATGTTGGAAGGAATAGGAATTCACAATATACCTGCAGTGCACAGCCACACCAATCATAATTCTGACAGTAAATCTCTATCTCCTACGAATTTCATTACCGGGAATGTGGACTATTCTTGGCCAGTCCTCTCCCGCTTGCTTCTCACATTGCTTCTCTAATTATGGGCAACCTTTAATATACAACCTTTTCAAACGGCTCAAGCTCAGACTCGTTGGAAGACACATTAACTTGGAACAATTTTTAACATGTAAATGGCCAAGCAAAGGAAGATTTCCAAAGCTGTTAGACAACGATTCTAGATTTGGAAGATTCTCTAATTCTTCTTTAAGGCAGTCATATGTTGTAAAGCCTCATGCAAACTTTCCACCTCTCTGCATCTATGAATCCACAATTCCTCAAGACAAGTTAGGCATTGAAAACCTGCCAACACATCACACCCCTCAATTACTAATTCCTTGAGAGAGTTCAACCCTTGCACCAATACTTCCCCTGCCAAAAATTTAGGACATTCATTAATTAGAAGTGTAGAAAGGCGCGGAAACATGTTTTTCCCATCCTCCCTTGATAACCTTACTAGGTTTGGCATATTGCAGAGTGACAGAGATTCTAGAGCCATGAAAACTACCCCACCATCATAACACTCTTTGTATAAGTATTTTACATTAATCATGTTATTTATCCATAGGTCCTTCAGAGAAAGTAGTTTCCCCAATGCTGGAAGTTGTAAGCAGTTTTCGCAATCCCACAACTTTAAATAAGTTAAATAATTGAGAGTAGGACTAGACATCCATTATGGGAAATGAACACCTTTATATCCATCCACACTCAAATCCTGAAGTTGTTGGGTATTAGGTTGAAACACTTCAAAAATCTCCTCAACATGTTCTTGTAATTCTAACTCTTCATTCCTGTCCCATGACAATTCTAACCTTTTCAGTTGCTTACTTGGCATATTGGCTTCTTTGCAATCCAGTATACTTTATTTTCACCAGATGTTTGATGCAGAGATATCCTTCAAGCTTCAATTGTCCAAATTCCACCAAATGGAATCCTTTCTCCTTGCCAACAAAGAACATGCTTTTAAAATCGTTAGGGAAGTCAACTTCCCAATATGAATAGGCAAGCTTGATAGTGACCCACAACCTTCCAAAGATAGTTGTTAAGCTTATCAAACTGTTAGACAACTTTTCAAGATAAAAACAATAGTCTAATTTCAATGTCTGCAAATTCCACAATTTACATAGTGATTCTGGAAGAGTTTTGAAGTAACCCTTGGAAAGATTTAGGTACCTTAGATGTTTTAAATGATGATGACAATTCAAATCTTTCTTCACGGTGAAGCACCCGCAAAGAATAACATTTCAATACATGGGGACAAAGTTGGCCAGTATTAGACTAATCTCTATAGGTCCTCAAAAATTTGACTTTCTGCAACATAATTGGATTAACGATTTCCTTAGATGAATTACACTTCCACTTAATAATTTGAGAGATGGTGGATTTTTTCAGGCAAAGTAGTTACACCATTGCCATTTGAAATGCAACAACCCTCCTTCGCAACAAATTATGCAAGATCATGAATAAGATCATGCATTTTGAAACGTGTAGTTTTGCCAAACGTGAGTGTCAATATCTTGAAAAAATGATCTCCAATATAATTAATTCCACACACCACCAGCATTTCCAACATCTAATATTTCATTAGATGAAATAAATCCATCAGCCATCCAAAGTTCTACAAATATTGCTTCTTTATTACTTCATCTTTAGGAAATATTGCACAGTAAGCAAAAGATTGTCTTAATTCTATGGGTAAGTTTAAGTAACTTAATCTCAAGACAAGCATTATAGACTTGTCATTGTGTGGTAAACTCCACAAGTTGCTTTCCTTAACATTGAACCACTCTTTTTCCTCTCTTTTGAAGCGTAAAAGCCCTCTTAATGCTTTTGCTGCAGGGGGCTCACCCCCTCCACATTTCTTTACTATTTCCTTGCCTATGCTCACAAGCTCTTCTTGTTCTACCTCACTTTGTCCAAAGGCTCAACATTTCAACAATCTCCAACAATCATTGTTGGATAGATATGATAATTCGTGAGGAGGCATTGTTCCCATGATTGCAACAACCTTTGAAAGACGAGTGGTGACCAAAATGGAAGCACCATTTTCCCCGCAAGAAAAAACAGATTTCAACTTCTGCTAATTCTCTTGCTCATCAACACGTCATCTAATACAAGCAAATATCTTTTTCTTTGTAGCAGGTCTTGAAGTCTTCTTTGTTGTGGCTCTAGATCCAAATCTTCACAGGCACGCTCACTTGTTGCTTCTATTATAGCTTTTGTCATTCACTTCAAACTGAAATCTTCCGCAACACGTACCCATATTCTTAGCTCAAAGTGGTTGACTACCTTCTCATGATTGAAGATTAGTTGGACAAGTGTTGTTTTTCCAAGTCCGCCAAGACCTACGATTTGATAGACTAATAAATCCTTAGAATGAGAAGCATCACAAATAAAAAAGTCTACAATTTTGTCTATATCTTCTCTTCCATAGACTTGTGGTTCAGTGATAAATGAGGTGGTTTGGCGCCACTCAGTGACTTCACTTCTCTCGGGAACCATAACAGTCAAATGAAAATTAAGCAAAGAGGATAAGCAAGAGCTTTTTACCAGTTCTGATACACAACAGTTGACTCCATATTCCAACTGCAGTTCTTCATAGGCATACTCGTCCATGATGTCATCCAGCTCATTAGCTGCATCTCTTAGCTTTAGCAGCCAATCCTTTAAATATCTGTCTGAGAATTGTTTCTCCTCTGCATCTTCAAGCATAGCCAAGATAGCAGTAAGCAGTGGCGGAATCACTCCTAGACCAGCCATGGCCTTGACACTGTTAAATAACGTTGAATTTGTTTTATTTAGTTGAAATAAGTCAAAGCTTGTTTTCATGTTGATGTTCTGTTACAAGTTTGTTCCTAGTTGGTAGGGATTAGCTTTGCTGTTAGTGTTCCTAGTCTATAGGAGTTAGTGGTTAGTGGGTCCATTATGTTGCTATTTTTATGAGCTTTTACCGTTTGTACTTAGCCTATATAATGGCTGGTTGGTTAATTGAATTTGTGCTATTACCGTATTTTTCCTGAGTGTTTAATCTTTCTTTAAGCAATTGTTGCTTTCCCTTTTACAATAGCAGTACACTGTTGCTCTCTTGTAACAGTGGTATCAGAGATTGAGAGCAAACACGTGAGAAAAGAGGGTCAAGAAAAGATTCCTTTGCAGCAGCAAAAATGGCTTCAGAAACCTTTGTTCAACCTGCTATTCCACGCTTTGATGGTCATTATGACCATTGGAGCATGCTCATGGAAAATTTTTTACGATCAAAGGAGTATTGGTCGGTCGTTGTATCTGGGATTGAAGAGCCACCCGCAGACGCGATTTTGTCAGATGCCCAGAATGCAGATCTAGAAGCTAGAAAGCTGAAGGATTTAAAGGCAAAAAATTATCTCTTTCAGGCAATTGACCGACCCATCCTGGAAACCATTCTTTGCAAAGAAACTTCCAAGGATATCTAGGATTCTATGAAGAAGAAATATGAAGGGTCTATAAGGATGAAGCGTGCACAGCTTCAAGCATTGAGACGGGATTTTGAGACTCTAGCAATGAAGGATGGCGAATCTGTCACAAACTATTGTGCCAGAACATTGGAGATCAGCAACAAGATGCGTTTTCATGGCGAGAAGATGACCGATGTCACCATTGTTGAAAAGATTTTGCGCTCCCTGTCGCCAAAGTTCAATTATGTTGTATGCTCTATTGAAGAGTCAAAAGACATTGATGCATTCTCTCTTGATGAATTGCAAAGCTCCTTATTGGTGCATGAACAAAAGATGACCAGAAGTTCATCAATGGAGGAGCAAGCATTGAAGGCCTCTACCAATTCTCACTCTGGCAATTTCAAAGGAAGGGGTAGAGGTAGAGGACGAGGAGATCGAGGAAATAGAGATTTCAGTAGGAACTCTAAACCCCAACATGATCAATCTCGCGGCAAAGGCAAAGCACGAGATTTTGACAAATCTGGGATAGAGTGCTTCAGATGCCATAACTTTGGTCATTTTGCATCCGAATGTTACACCAAGCTGCGAAGAGAAAAAGAAAAAAGTTCAAATTTTGCTGAAGAGAAAGAAGCAGAAACATTGTTGATGGCTATTCACGATGAAAAGAAATCTGAAGGAGATATTTGGTATGTGGATACAGGCTACAGTAACCACATGAGTGGAAATAGGTCTTCTTTTTCTTCTTTAATGAAGATTTTCACTCTAGTGTGAGTTTTGGTGACTGCTCTTCTGTGAAAGTGAAGGGAAAAGGTGATATTAAAATTAGAACCAAGAATGGTTTTGTGGAAACAATCTCTAATGTCTTGTATGTTCCTGACCTAAAAAGTAACTTATTGAGTGCTGGGCAGTTACAAGAAAAGGGCTATGTGATCACTATTAAAAATGGTGCTTGTGAAATTTATGATTCTATTAGAGGTGCTGTTGCAGTTGTTCAGATGAGTTCAAACAGATTGTTTCCATTAAAGATTGAAGGTATTCAATCTTGTTTGACGGCTGAGATGAAAGATCCCTCATGGTTGTGGCATCTTCGCTATGGCCATTCGAGTTTTGGTGGATTGAAGACACTCCAACAGAAAAATATGGTGACGGGTCTCCCTCAAATTACTGCTCCTTCCCAAGTCTGTGAAGATTGTGTTGTTAGTAAACAACATCGTTCTCCATTTCCTAAAGGGAAATCATGGAGAGCAAAAGAAGTCCTGCAACTAGTGCATTTTGATATTTGTGGTCCAATAAACCCAACTTCAAATGGAGGTAAAAGATACTTAATTACCTTTGTTGATGATTTTTCAAGAAAAACTTGGGTTTGGTTTTTACAGGAAAAATCAGAAGCTTTTTCTGCATTTAAAAGCTTCAAAGCTCGTGTGGAAAATGAAACAGGAAGAACCATTATGGCTCTTCGAACAGATCGTGGTGGTGAATACTGCTCCAATGAATTTGAAGGTTTTTGTGTGAAGCATGACATTCGAAGAGAACTTACAACCGCATATACACCACAACAAAATGGTGTATGTGAGAGGAAGAATAGAACCATTCTCAACATGGTGAGAAGCTTGTTGGCAAAAGGAGGTGTTCCAAAGGAGTTTTGGGCCGAGGCAGTAAATTGGAGCATCCATGTTTTGAACAGATGTCCAACTTTTGTTGTTCAAAACATGACACCAGAACAGGCCTGGAGTGGAAGAAGACCAGCTGTAGATCACTTCAGAATATTTGGATGCATCGCATATGCTCATGTCCCGGATGGGAAAAGGAAGAAATTGGACAACAAGGCTGAAAAATGTGTTTTTAAGTGAAACATCCAAAGCATATAAATTATTCAATCCACTAACAAATAAGATTGTGATCAGCAGGGACGTCATGTTTGATGAGGATATCACTTGGGAGTGGAATAGGCAGCAGCCTACCCAAGTGCTTTACGACATTGATGTTGATCAAGACCAAATATCAGCATCTTGTATGCCCAAAAATTCATCAGATACAACTTCGGAAGCAGCTGTACCTTTACAAACAGTCACTGAAGTCAATGAAGAAGTAGCTCATTCTCTTCGTCGAGTTAGAAGAAGGCCTGCTTGGATGGAAGATTATGAGGTAACTGGAATTGAAGATCCAATTACTCACTCTGCTTTATTTTCAGATTGTGATCCTACAACTTTTGATGAGGTTGTAACTAAATCAAATTGGCGGAAGGCGATGGATGAAGAAATTACAGCCATTGAAAGAAATGATACTTGGGAGTTGTCTGACCTTCCAAAAGGGCTCAAAACAATTGGAGTCAAATGGGTGTTCAAGACAAAGTTGAATGAAAATGGAGAAGTTGACAAGTACAAGGCACGCTTAGTAGCTAAAGGCTACAAGCAAGAGTTTGGTGTGGATTACAAGGAAGTCTTTGCACCTGTTGCGCGACATGACACCATCAGGTTGGTGATAGCAAAGGCAGCTCAAAATTCATGGCCTATCTTTCAGTTGGACGTAAAATCAGCCTTTTTGCATGGTGAATTGCAAGAACAGGTATTTGTCGATCAACCACCTGGATATGTGAAACCTGGAAATGAGCATAAGGTTTATAAACTAAAAAAAAGCATTATATGGGCTAAAACAAGCTCCACGGGCTTGGTATAGTCGCATTGATGCTTTTTTTTGAAAGAAAGTTTTAAAAGGTGTCCATATGAGCATACATTTTATGTTAAGGTTGGTGATGGAGGAAAGTTGCTTATTGTGTGCTTATATGTGGATGATCTTGTTTTTATTGGAAACGATAGTGCCATGTTTAACAAGTTTAAGAAGTCTATGATGGATGAGTTTGAAATGTCTGATCTTGGTATGATGCACTACTTTCTTGGCATAGAAGTAGTACAATCGGGTGATGGGATCTTTATTTCTCAAAAGAAATATGTGAGAGAAATTTTGGACAGGTTTCAGATGAAGGATTGTAATCCTGTAAACACACCAGTTGAGTGTGGCTTAAAGCTACACAAAGATCTTGAAGGAAAGAAGTTTGATGGCACACTTTACAAACAAATTGTGGGCAGTTTGATGTATCTAACTGCAACAAGACCAGACATAATGTATTCTGTGAGTTTAATCAGCAGATATATGGAGAATCCTACAGAAATGCATTTGTTAGCTGCCAAGAGAATCCTTCGTTACTTGCAAGGACTAGAGATTTTGGGCTATTTTACAAGAAATGTGAACAATCAGATTTGTTGGGGTTTACTGATAGCGATTATGCAGGAGATCAAGATGATAGGAGGAGCACTTCAGGTTATGCGTTTATGTTTGGAACATGTGTTGTTTCTTGGTTATCCAAGAAGCAACCAATTGTCACTTTGTCAAGTACCGAAGCTGAATTTATTGCTACTACAGCTTGTGCGTGTCAAGCTATTTGGCTAAGAAGAATTCTTGAAGAGATCAAATTCAAGCCACCGGGAGCTACTAAAGTTTTTTGTGACAACAATTCAACAATCAAACTCTCCAAGAATCCTGTACTACATAGAAGAAGCAAGCACATTGATGTGAAGTTCTATTACTTGAGAGATCTTAACAATGATGGAACAATTGACCTCACCTACTGTAGGAGTGAAGATCAAATTGCAGATATATTCACTAAGGCCCTCAAGATGGAGTTGTTTGTGAAGTTTAGAAAATTACTTGGAGTTTGTTCGTTGAAAACAGTCATGGCTTTAAACTGAATGTTAGCAAACATCAGTTTAAGGGAGGATTTGTTAAATAACGTTGAGTTTGTTTTATTTAGTTGAAATAAGTCAAAGCTTGTTTTCATGTTGATGTTCTGTTACAAGTTTGTTCCTAGTTGGTAGGGATTAGCTTTGCTGTTAGTGTTCCTAGTCTATAGGAGTTAGTGGTTAGTGGGTCCATTATGTTGCTATTTTTATGAGCTTTTACCGGTTGTACTTAGCCTATATAATGGCTGGTTGGTTAATTGAATTTGTGCTATTACTGTATTTTTCCTGAGTGTTTAATCTTTCTTTAAGCAATTGTTACTTTCCCTTTTACAATAGCAGTACACTGTTGCTCTCTTTTAACAGACACAACCTAAAAAATAAAATGTGTAGTTATTGAATGGCGGAGAAATTTTTTTATAATAATTATATATTATTATATATAATTAATTAGGATTAAAAATAAAATTTGGCATTACCTAAAAAAAAAGTTAACACTACTTAAAATTTGGCGTGGGTTAAAATTTTTTATTGGCTCTGCCACTAGCACTGAGTAAGCTGGCAAGCCTTTTCAAGTGTTGATCAAAACCCAGAAACAGTCCCAGCTCTTTTCCAATGAGAGAACTCATATTTTCAAGCACATCTTAAAGTACAGCCTCAGCCATCTTCCAAGTTCTAACAACTCACAGAATGAAAATGCACGAGAGGTTGTATATATGCTTCAGAAATGAACCCGCAATGATATGATCAAGTGATAAGATTAACAAGCAGAGAAGACGATTTGCAAAATAGACTTGGTAAGTCAACACCCAACTCACGAAGCAATACATTATTCAAGTCATCAAGCTGCGAGTCTCTCGAGTAAGTGGCTCGTCATATTTTCTTTTGTATTGATCGTTCATGGCAGCAACCAATAGTTGGAAGAAAAATAAACAATACATGTTGTACTGACATGTATTTTTATCTATTTTAAGGCGTTGCTTGCACTCTAATTACTTGAATTAATAATGTTAGTGATGTTAAATGTAAAATTTTATTAAGGTAATTTTGTCTGTAATATATTCATGATTCAATACTAACAGTTAATTAGTACATTAATTTAAGCCACTTCTTGTATTTCAATTTCCAACTATCCCATTAAAGTTAATATAGTTAAATTCCTTAAGAATCTAAACATTAACGTAATATTTTAATTTTAAATTAATTATGAATCCATGCATCGCAAAAATACTGTAAATTTTTAAAATACATAATTTTCAAATATATAAAATGTCATTTATTAATATTTTATTAAAGCAATAAACAATAAATAAAAAGAAGAAGTTGAATATAGAAAACTATAATTCTTACCGATAATATGTTATTATTATCTTTGCATATAATAATATTCTTCTTTTACCTAATCAAGAATTTCATGAATTTGTCTCTTTAGTATCCATTATTATGCTTAAGTATCATTTGATATTACTATAAAGAAAAGTATCATTTGATGTTGTAAGTATAGAAAAAGATTATATTATAGGGTTTTTTTTTTTTTTTAGTGTACCCTTTATTCACAGACCAAGCATATCAAGGAGAGTAGGGTTGGGGTAGTTTAGGAATTTTATAAAAAAATTAAAACAATTGAGCGTGATCTATTGGGGTTCATTGGGACAAAATCACTGCACCTCTGAACCACGGACCCATGCCATGTTATTCCCACTCTCTTTTCCTTTAAGTTCATAGCTATGTTACACTGAAATTTCTGACTTCTTGGACTTATGTTCGAGACTTCTAAAAGAAATTTGAACTTTGTTTTCCCACTTTGTGATAGATTAGCTCCTTACCCAACCCCCCTTTGGTTCTCTTTGTGTATTCTACTCAACAGAAACCGATTTTATTATGCATGTAGAACAGATTCACAACAAAAACATGTTTCTACTGTGTTAAATTTTTTCAATAGTGCATGCTCTAGGATCCTAAATGCTAGGCAAACCTGTTAAAACCTTGAAATGTCTCACGTTTTGCCATTGATGATATATATTAAAGTAAACGCTAAGTCTCTAAAGCATATCAGCCACTTGAGCCACTATCACCATCTCGCCTCAAAGTTGAGCATATCCTATTCCTAACATTATTCAGGAGCCGATTCAATTGCTGTTTTAACCAATCAGCAAGAGAAATAGACAAACCGAACCCATGGTTAAACAAACCATAAATATTTGACCACTATTTTTAACCATCACATGTTAGAATTGAGCTAATGGTGACAAGTTTGTATAGTTGGTATGAAGTTAGACCTCATTATCAGTATCATAAGGAGTGTCTAAGGAGATATTAAAAAAAAAAAAAAATTAAAATCATGGTATGAGTACATGGTAAAATGTTACAGTTTCTTGTTACGAGCACTTGAAGACCTTGGTTTCTTTAATGCAGAAAGAAAGGTTATAAATTCAAAACGATCTGGATTAGTTTCTTTAACTTCTTTTATGTTTGTTTGCAGCACAACTTCTGGTGTAGTTTTTGGCTCTCTAAATATTTGTTTCTTTTGCTTTTATTAATCTAAATCCAGTTCAAATTAAGTTTCTTAAAAGGAAAAAATCTAAATCAATTTAATTACATATAAAATCATTCAAAATCATCATTATTCTTTTTCCAATCAATCCATCAAGTTTAAAATGAGTAATTTCTATTTTTTACACTCTTTTTACTTTAACAAATCCATATTGCAGAGAGAAACACAAGCTTTTGTTTTCAAATATCAAAACAAGGCCATAAAAAGAGTAGAGAAGATAATTATACATTTCATCTTGCAGTTGCACATCTAATAAGAGACTGAAAAACAGAGAAGATAAATAGAAACACAATGGTATAGAGGTGGAACAGTTGCCAACAAGAAGATGGGCATGTCTACATAAATAATAATGTTCCCTAAGAATTCCCTTCATGGACCTGGTCTTATTTTTCCTTGGTGGCCAAGCTTCATTTCGAAAGTTTTCATGTCACCATGATGAGGAAGTGGCTTGATTCCCCTGCCTGCTCCATGTCCATTAGGCTTGGAAGCCGCGATTCTCTTGTCAAACCCGAATTCGATGTCCACTTCTTTTGGACGGAAGTTGTGGTGGTTCTGCTGCTGCTGCTGCTGCTTTTGTGGCTTAACATGTTTCTGGTTGTGGCTGTGGCTGTGGCCATTGCCACCGCGACGGTTGCAAAGCCTTCCAAGGCAGCAAGCAACTGCAGAAATGACTATTATTAAAGCCAAAACAACAAAAACTGACCCAAAAGAGCCATTTGAATGGTGGGGTGGTGACTCATATGTGACACTGGTAGGATAGACCTGGACAGGTTGCTGTTGCTGCTGCATCAGCGGCTGTGGCTGTGTCTGTGGCTGAACTTGTAAAGACATCTTCAATGAGAGAATTGAGAATAAGAGAGAATAGTTGTGTAGAGGGGTGTGAGATTTGTGGGGAATAGGTGGATTTGGTATTAAAGCTGCAGCACTTGTTCTTTGAGTGCAGACCAAGATAGATTTGGATTTTAACTCCTCAAGCACTCAAGGGGATTAGGTGTGAGAAGTGGTTATGTAAATTTGCTCTCTAATAAGTAGGAATTTTTGAATTTAGAAAAAAGGGGGAGAGGGGAACTTTCTTTAATAAAGAAGGCAACTAAAGATATTCTTTGTGTTCTTTAAACTTATTGGCTCCTATGATTGCTTTGTTAGGAGAAAGCACGATCTTGCAGCATCAGGACACACTACACTCTCAAGGCCCCATGAAACTGCAGCTTTTTTTTACTGGGGTTTTCCTACATAATCATTGAATGAGACAATCTATGACTCTATGTAGTCAATACATGCCAAATAGTCATGATATTTTGTTGATAAGTGCTACTTTTCTTGCAACAAATTATAAAGGGATCTAGAGGAGAGATTATTTCATGCTTTGAGATTTTTATAGTTTCAATTAATCTTTACATAGTACATAATGAGTATCATTAACACTTTTTCACAAGTTATGTGATGATATCATAACAAAGATCATAGATACATGAGCTATCTGATAAATTATTGATGAAAGACATTTTGTAAAGCTTAAAAACTTCTTATGCATGTTAGAGACTTGTTTATTATGCAATAGTTTCTAGGCCATAGACAATTCTATTATCTTAGACAGTACTATACGGTCAGTTTTTCGTACAAAATACATACCTAGGGTCTAAACAAAGTAATTGTCTTTAGGAGTAGGACAATGTTCTGCATAAAGGAATAATCTAGTCAAGGATTTCTCCGAAATCTGTGAAAGGGGGAGCACAGAGTGAGACTAGCCCTGTTTTATTTATATAGGGATCTGTGCAAAAGTTTCATGCATTAACCATTCCAATTGCTTTTATAAGCTTGATGGGGTCACCCTGCCCCGATTGTCCCTTTATTCCTTTTGAAAGAGGGGAATCAGCTTGTGATTGTTGAGTTGGTTGAGATATTAATTTCAGATAGGTTAACTTTGTTATCATTATATCATACACTTCAGTTAGTTAAATCAGTGTCCTGATGATTCTTTTCTTAAGTCAAGTTTTATACTTGAGAGTTATATTAAAAAAAAAAAGAGTAAAAATGATCTTGAGGCATTAGAAGTTAGAAGCTTCAGATAAAAGAATTACGGGTTAAATGTAGTTTTTATTGATAGGATCTTTTCATTTTATTTTAGTCTTTATAAAATTTTATTTTGATTTTAGTATTAAAAATTAAAATTTTTGAACTATATTCTTTTTTAAAATATAAATCACATGTTACGTCTAAAAATTAGTTGAGTAGTTATAATTAGGTTAAATTATTGTTCAGGATATGTAATAATCTTTTAGTTAAGTGTCTATGTTATTGACTCTTCTCCTTGTAGTATTGAGTGTAGCTTCTCATTTTATTACATTTTTGTAGACCAATAATAATAATACTAGTAATCATGTATTTATTTCTAGACAAGGACTAAAATCATGTTATAAATTCATTAGGATCAACCTAATGGTGGAAGTTGGGAGTAGATATATGATAATTTAGGTTTGATCGTGAATGTGACCTTCGTAAAAAAAATGGTTATTTTTATTGAACATGGGGAGTGATTTTTTTTTTTTTTAAATAAAAAAGTGAATTGGAATGTCATTCTTTACTTAGCCATGGCAATCAATATCAACCACCAAAGGATGAATGGGACATGAAACCCTGACATCTTTTCAATGGAGAAAGTCACCATTGAGTAAAGAGAAAACAGTATATATGAAGCAACCACTTTGAAAAATGGTTAGATAAATCCATTAAGCAAGCCAGCAAGGGTTTAACAAAAGGCGAATAATTCCTCTTCCACTCTTCCATGAATGAGAATATAATTGCCCGTGCAAAGTTTCGGTTCTGTTTCTTCCCAGAATGCCTCTGGCTGGCATCATGTGAGTTCTTACAAAAAGGAGAGTACTAGAATAGAACTTTAACACAGCTGCATTTTTCATGAGAACTTCAGAAAATGGTTCTGTAAAAACTTTCATTACAATCTATCCTTTAAATTTTATTTATCGTCATTGCATGTAGGTAGGCCAGTGCTAATTTGCCTAAAGAGAGTATATATTCTTATGTAATGAAATTTAAACCTGACACTTTTGTAAGAGGTGTGAACAAAATTGAATCCAACTAAATCATTTTAAAATTGAACCAAACCATGAAAAATAAAGTGTTTGAGAAAAAATTGAAATGAACTATTTCTGTAAAATGATTCGATTTGAATAGAATCCCTTTTATAAAGTGTATTGGTTGAGTTGGAGTGCATAAGTATTTCTAAATTTTGATTTTTAATTCTTACCTATAAAAAAAAAATCAAGCATAAAGTATATAAAGAAAATTAAATTGAACAATAAAAACTCAAACTGTTTGAGAAAAAAATTGACCAAACTATATCTATGAAACAGTTTAGTTAGAATCAAACTGTTTTATAAAGTAGTTTTTGTTTGATTTGGATCAGCTTTTGATAAATAAATATAAAAAGAATCACTATACCAACTCTAGTGGGTTAATGAGAATGAGTATTCAAATATTTGTTAATGTTACCTAATAACTATAAGTACCTGGCATTTCACAACATATGCTGAGTAGGTTCCTTAATTATCGTGCCACCTACAAATTGTTCCCCCATTAAGGGATTTGTTTTTATCAATTAAATTTGGCCAAAAACAAGCTTCTTAACCCACTATAATTTGCATTGATCATAGAATTAGAATAATTTTCCGAAGTTAGACAACTGATAAAGCCAAACATAAAATTACATGGCAGATATTCAGTCAAAACAAGAAGCATCGTCATCAACAACATTTGTCAGCAATAGCATATTTGTCTGCAAAAGGATTTCATACTTGCTTGTCTTTGCGAGTGCAAGAAGTCAGAAATTTCAGTTTAACATCCGAATGTAAAGCACTTTTTTTGGGGACCCAAAATGCATCTTCTATCTCACCCTTTACAACACAAGAGAATGTGTGATGCACATTTTTTAATTTTAATTTTGCAAAAAGTAAATTTTAGATTCATTTCAAAAATAATCTTTGTCATGTCATCCTTCTTTTTTATGAAAAAGAAAAATTCTATTGTATGGGCCAGACTTGATTATGGATCAGTGAAGCCCATCCACACGTTAATGGGCCTGGCTATCGGGTCGTACCATGGGCCCACCGCTTTCAGTGTGATGTATAAATTTGATTTTCGAAAACCGTTGCTCATTTCTGCGCGCGAATTCCAGAGAGAGTTTTGATTCTGAATGGAGTTTTCTTCGGCTCAGAAACTGTGCTTACATGTGAGCTTCTTCTTCTTCTCCTTCTACTGCGAATTGTTTTTAAAATTATATTTAACTTTTTTTCCTATGATTTTCTCATTGGTTCTTTTATGTAAATCTGAGCTTACCTTGCATGCGAGCTTCGCGATTTGTTCGGTTATGTGTGTGACGTGAATCTGCGGTTACAGTTAATATCTTCAGCGTATCAGAGATGCCGATTATCGGAGCAGATTTGCAGACTTGCGGTTATTCTCACTCGTTCTTCATCTTCGCATCCTTCTCTTCAAATCTCTAGTAAGGAAATGTTTGCAAGTGTTTCTTCATGCTCTATCTATTGCGCATTTTGTTATTAGATAAATTTTATTCGAAAACAATTTGTTTCATTTTTCAGGCATTTATTTTAGTTAATAGAAAACAATGAATCAAAACGATGTCGCTTGTTCAGCATGAAAGATGAATGATTTTAAAAATTAATAAGACCTGTTCTGCTTCACCAAATTAAGAAATCATGTCTAGTTAAAGAGTGGTGACCTTTTTCTTTGTAATAATATTTGAATTCTTGTAAGCAGTCTCTGATACTGGCATTGGGAGCTGCTTGGAGGAATTTCAGGACTTGAGCTTTTCTTCCACGGATGTTGCTGACAATTGGGGTAACTGAACAATTCATTATTACAATCTGAGTTGAATTTTTTTTCCCTCTCTTTTTTTGTAACTGTTTATTGATGGGTTGTTTTGGCTTCTTTTTTTTTATCTCATTTATTTATTTTGCTCCTTGTAAAACAGATGGAATGCTTTCTCTCAAAACCACCGGTAAGTGTAATGTTCTCGTGTTAGTTGTGTTATGATCTCATTGAGCATATATAGATATCCACATGCACAAAGTAGAAAAGAGATAACAATTCTTGTATCCCCGTCAATTCTATATGCTAGGCCACCCATTTTGTCTAAGGCAAATGATTTTAATCTTTCTCTTCATATTAATTTGATAGTAGGTGTAGGTACTTTTGATATGAAGTCATTTTTCACCAGCCATGTGGAAATTTGTCAATTGGTGTCTGTGTAATTATACTACGTCACTGTTCAAGAGTAAAGCTGGTTTTCAACTATATATTATATTACCACGTTTAGTTTAGTTTAGTTATTATCATGATTCTTATTGCAGTCTATGGACATTGTAGGCATCAACGATACCGAGATACATAATTATCAGATAAACCTGAAAGGAAGTGGTTCCTCTAGAGTAACTCGACTAACTCCAAACACAAAAAACGGGGCAAAATTCAGGCATGCAAATTATTTGAACTAAACATTAAATGAAGATCAATTTGTTGGTTAAGTTTCTTTCTAATAATTGTGGGATTGTCTTATTTTGCAGTGGTAGTGAAGTTTGTATGTATTCTTTTGTTAGCCTTGATCTCTTACTGGCTGATATTCATACCTTTTTACGGAAGGTATGTGTTGATTTTCTAGTGCTAATTTGTCGAATCTCTTTTGTTGCAAAAAATAAATTACTTCGGATACATGAAACTTTTACTAAGCTGATATTTTCAATATAAATGTGTTTGATCAAAGAGCTTAATTATCACTGTCCCTCAGTCATGTGATAGTCCTATAGAAATGGCAATCACTGCATTTATCGTTATAAAAAAATTTAAGCATGAACCAATATCAAAACTATTAGGCCATATTTTTTGGTTGGAACTTGAAAGTACACTGAGCAAGTTAAATGTTACTGAATAAAGCAATTTAAAGCTATTGCTTTAAAATAATATTGGTCTGCGGTATAACAAATGTTTCAATTATTAGAAAGCAGTGACAGCTGTAGACAGTGCTAAGGCTATACATTAGAAATTTGTGTGATTTTGCACTTCTCTACTGGGGTGTTTGTTGTCTAAGGCAATTTGGTTTATCAAAATTTACCATACTGAGAAATCAATAATGTGAGTGCTCCTAGCTTTTAAATCCCCACACCAAGAACAGGAAAAATCTTCACCTGACATATATATAAAAAAAAGAGAGAGAGAGAGACAAAACATTAGCAAGCAGAAATATGAAGGTAGCTTTAATGTTCCTGAATGTGCTAAGTTTGCTGCAGCTTTGTTCTTCAATGCATATCAAAATTGAGGCCATATTATTTGAATGATTTTGTTGAAGTTGTGATATCACTCTGTTTATCTACAAAACTATCTTCTGTTTATACTCATGTATCAAATTTCTGATTCTTTCAATTTATTTATTTATTTGTTGATTTTGCAGATGCTAATTTTAAAGATTCCTGTAAGTTAAACTGACACAAGTGAAGAATTCTCAAATGCGTTCACTTTTTTTCAAGCAACTATAACTTGAAGTGTGTCAATGCTGTTGTTGGAGATCTTTTTCCTTCTATCTCATGCTATCAGAAGTTAAAAACTTCACCAAATCATATTGCTGATTTGCACTTCCAGTTCCATATCGTTGACATTATCCAAATCAAACTTACAAATATAATACAGAACCTTGAAGTTGGCACAGTTTTAGTGATTCATTCAATTTTTTTGTCCAGAATGTTGCAATTCAATTAGTAGCTGAAGATTGCGATGTTCCTGAATCACGATATGAAAAGGTTTTTCTTACAAATGAGTGCAAGAAGTTACCAATGTCGGCATCAAATCTAGAACTTCTCAAGTCAGGCATTGAAGACTATGTACTTAAGCATGGAAATAATTTAAGTAACAAGTGTAACTCTTGCTTCTCAAGTTGGTAAATTCATAATCTCAAGTCAGCTCTCATTTTGAATCCTAACCTTTTTTGTTCTAGACTTGGTAGATTGTACTTTCCTGCGGTTAAGTTTCTCAGGAATAGATTTTTCCTACTTTTGTATGCTTTGATCATTCGTAGGTATCATAATCATCCTAAAGTTCATGAGATATGTTGATTATCACTTGAACATTATATTCCCTATTTACAACACTTTGTACTTGGGGAATGAAATGCCTAGTAGTTTTCAGTTCTTTATATTTGGTCATAGTTGTTACGTAGAAGAACCCTTAATGTATGATAGAATCTAGATATTTTTCAGTGTCTATCAACTACTCAGCTTATTTTGCATGTGAATTGTTGCAGGTTATTATTAATTGGATCCATTTAAAATGTTGATCTGTAACATTTTATACTAATTGCAGAGGATATGGCATGCTTAATAAGAATAAGAAGGGCCTCTATATTCTTAAATCATATAGCACTAAGAGATTTGTAAGTGTGTTCTTTTTTTAACCTTGTTAGGGAGCAGCGCAAAGTTGGGAGTGGGGAAGCTTGCTGCACTGACAATCGACTACACATTGAACTGGTGATGGAAGCGGTCATAGTAATAAGTAATATATCAATACAGAACACAACGTGCTTCAGGGAATATGGTAATAAAACAGAGGTCTGTCAACAATTCCCTTGAATTTTATGCTTTAGCTGTTTTGTTATATTTTAAATTTTATATATCTCCTACTTAATTTGGATGATAACAATTTTTAGTATCAGGTTTTGTATTTCAAGGACTTTTCACCTTGTACAATCTCCCAATCATCTGTGAAGGCATTGCAAAGCATTGACTGGAAAACATATGGTTTGAATTTGGGAGGCGTAGTGGAGCAAGATGGCGTTACATTACTAGAATGGGAAAACTTCCCTACAGATACGCACATTGATATTGTGCTCCACTCATATCATAAACAATATCCAGCACTGGACAGATCCTTTTTATCTTTATCAGAGACATTTATAGTGTTAAAAACATCTTTTTATTTTCTTTGAATTTTTTTATATTATATTTATTCATTGAATAAGTAACGATCCAGTAGTTCTTACTCACTTTGCCTGATCTTGTGTATCATAATTGTAGTTTATGTTCTTCTCGGGCATACATATTTCCCTATATATGTATGAACATTTGATTTTGTATGGTAATGTATCTTCTGAATTTTCTATATTTGTATGTAATTTATACTTCCTTGACATATTGATAAGACCACGATACCAGCTCCAAGGAAAATGTCTCCACTTGTCAGAAACCTTGTTAAGAAAGCAGTTAAACTTTCACTGGATGACTTGAAGGCGAATCATTCCCAGGCTTTTTTAAGTTCACGTGCCGTCGAGGTAAATTCATCTCTAACATTCTCTCTTTTCCCCCTCTCTCTAACACACATTTGTGGTGTGTGTAGTCCCTCGTATTTTTACTGTTGAAAATTTTCCGCCGAATGTTTGTGTAAATTTCTGGATTATTATTTTTTTGGCCTTATATATTGAATTCATTGGCCAACTTTGCGACCTAATATTTTAAAAAAATTGTTCTTTCACTTTCAGATTCGCAGTTATGCCCCTGATCTCGCAAAGACAATTGCTGGGTTGATTTTGTCTTCCAATGACTTGGATTTCCAGGGAGAATGTTTTTCTCTTCTTGGATTACAGTCCCAAGAAGTTGGAACTGAAATTGTGGGAAACTGTATTGAGGAAAGAATTGTTTCGGTTATAGAGATGAACGACAAGAAGTCCTACAATTCTCAAGAACCCGCACCTTTCCTTTTCGAAGAAGACCCTGTCGAGGAATTAGGGTTTCAAGAAAACGATTCCAGCCCCTTGGACTTTTAACTGTTTTAAGCTTTTCTTGTGCCCCTAGTTCGAGTATGTACTTCATTGAGGTAAAACGGAACAGTAGTAAATTAATAAGAATGAAAAGGCGCTACTAATAGCATTTTGTCAAATTATTTTTCACAATTTTATTTCCTAAATTGTTTATTTGTGTACATGTTTTATTAGTTATGTCAAAAACTGAATTTCTGGGAGAAATTTCAAAAAGGAACTTGGATATCTTGTTACATTTGAATTGAAAATAAATGAGCAAGAAACATCAACATCACACCAAAATTTTTAAAACCTAAGTTGTATGTGTAATATTTAAAATTGTTTTAAACATCATTACGGATTGTTGGGAACCTTATTCAGATTCAAGGCCCACTCCTTTGAAGTGTTGCCCATTGCCTATGCTATCCACGAAGCAAACATAAAAGGTACGAAGTGAATACAGTTTTTTTTTCCGGGTATCTTACAAAACAATAAACAAAATCTCCATTTCATACTCAATATATGAATGATACATGACCAAAATAAAACTATAAATCAGACAGAACTTGGTGGCACATTGAATTAATATCCCCATTACAGTTATGGACATTGCATCCAAACCCAATACAAAGATCAGAGTATTACGCCTCCCAAGAAGTAAAATCCTACTACAATTTAGCACCGAGATGTCCTATACCACATTACATGAACACAAATTCGAGTTGTCTTGGAAGAGGACCAAGAAATAAAAGCTAGATAATGTTCACCCCTGCATCCAGAATTACCAATCCGCAAGACTCCCAAAGGCATTAAGCCTGTGAAGGGGAAAAAAAGGGGGGGAAATCACCTCAGTAATTCAAGAAGAGGTATATCTTTTCATTCATTTTTTAATGAGCTAGAAACTTGAAAGGGCAACAAACAAGTACTTTCAATAATGCTTTTTTACTATAAAGGAGGAAAGAAACCAATAGCTACCTTATTGGCAATGTTGTTGGAAAGCCAGTCCAGACCTTCGTAAAGGCCCTCCCCAGAGGTTGCACAGGTGCTCTGAATGTACCTGGAAAAACCCGAAGTGAGTTACATTACAACAGGATAGTTACTAATACAGGACAAGAAAGGCTTCGTTATTAAGAAAAATTTACCAGTGGCGCTGTCTGAGAGAGTGCAGACCCAACTTGTCGGTAATCTCGGCAGCATTCATTGCATTAGGAAGATCTTGTTTGTTGGCAAACACAAGCAATACTGCATCTCTCAGTTCATCCTGAAAAAATTTTAAATAAACATTGTCATTTCATCACAAGAATACATTAAACAGAGAGCAAAAGAACAAGGAGACTAATACTTCTAGCCATGGATCATGATCCTAGTAAACAATGAAGTTGACAGACACAGAGGCATGTTCAATTAGAAGCACTAAATTTTCCATGAGATTGAGTAAGAACTTGTCATTCAATTTCCAAACGATGTCATAGTGGCATCAATATACAAGAGTTATCAGAAATTATGGTCCAACAAAAAACAGATCAATTTAACAACAGCAGCGAGATATGCTTTTAGTCATAAATTCAATAAAAGTTCTCACTACAATCAATAAAGACAACCATCGAGTATATGAACATCATGTGCTAGACTAATATATCACTAGAAAAACAAGAGTCATAGTAGATAAGCAAAATAATTACATTTTCTGCTTAAAATGAACATTCATTTCATTCCTTCCAGAAAACCCAAGAAGTCGTCTTTGAATGTTGCAAGACTACATAAAAGAATCTTCTTTATAGGACACAACATGATTCTAAACCCTTTCTATCTCGACTAATTTACAGGTCCTTTCTTTTGGCCCCTATGTGATCCCAAACCTTATCTATAAGAATGGGTTCCCTCTAAATGTCAGGATATCATCTAACATGAATAACTTTGAATATGAAGACATGGCTTAAAAGTCCAAAATAAATTAAATACAGTACCTCATTCAACATCCTATGTAACTCATCTCTGGCCTCAACAACTCGGTCCCTATCATTGCTGTCTACAACAAAAATAAGACCCTGAGTGTTCTGGAAGTAGTGCCTCCACAATGGACGAATCTGCAAAGCAAACATAAGTATTCAGTCACAGACTGCCAACAAATTTCTTCAAGTAATGTTGTGTTGTTTGGAAGTGGAAGGCAAGTGATATATGCACTAAATATTGTGTATTTCCAGGGATGCTTGAGAATCAAAATTTTCACCTTGTCCTGGCCACCAACATCCCAAACAGTGAAGCTAATGTTCTTGTATTCCACAGTCTCAACATTGAACCCTGAAACAAAATAAATGCATCAATGCATATATATATATATATATATATATATATATATATATTCCAGCACTCTGACGAACCAAATAGTAAACCCATAACACCCAACGTTTGTGAAAAGTAATATTAAAGTTGTCTAGAAGATTATTTTATTTACACAGCAATTAGACCATCTTCAATCCAGGATCTCACATCAAGAACCACATAATAACAAACATAATTTGGGATCTCGGTATTCAATTTGTTAAGGCTTTTTCGCAGATTTAGAAACATGTTGATCACACTCCATCTTAAAAGATCATCGACGCAACTGGCCTAGCGGCCCTGAAGTCAGTTGTTATCATGAATCCTAAATAATTAAGACGTTAATAATTAAGATAATTCTATATAATCCAACCGGTAAGCCATATTCCTACAGGTAAAGAACAATTACAATACATCTATCAACGTAGGAGAAAAAGAGAAGCATAGTTTAGAAACTCACCGATGGTAGGAATTGTGGTAACGATCTCTCCGAGCTTGAGCTTGTAGAGGATAGTGGTCTTACCAGCAGCATCAAGACCAACCATCAGAATTCGCATTTCCTTCTTCGCGAAAAGCCGACTGAAAAGCTTCGTGAATGTCAGCCCCATTTCTCCTTCGACCTGCGGATCCCTAATTTCACAATTCCAATAAATTTTCAATTAAAAAAAAACTCCAAAATGAAAAGGAGCTTCTAATCAAACAACACAGTTTTCCCCGCAGATCAAAACACAGACACGTCAACATTACGGGATTCAACCAGATCTCAAACAAATCGAGAAAAAACAGCAGCATGAAAATCGAAACGGATCGCAACGAATACTAACAGGTTCAAAATAAAAGGGAAGGATCTGGAGAGATTGATCCGGAAACACTCAGATCAAAGCATAGAGAGAGAGAGAGAGAGAGAATAACGGCAAACGAAGAGGTGAAACGGTAGAGAAAAAAGTGATTCAATCGGAAATTGAAGTGCGAAGTGCAAATCTAAAATCCGATTGCATGAAGAGATTGAGAAAACGGAAAGAAGAGGATCTGAAGTTTGTGATCATTACCTTTGGAGATGAAAGGTTCGGTTGCAGAAAGCGCTGAGAGAGAGAGAAATTGAAACAAAGGATGCTTTGCACCAACGCGAAAATAGGTTTTATAAGAGCAACAAAGTTACGGGAATTATTTATTTCCTTCTTTTTACTTAAATAAACTTAAGAAAATAACCAAAAGCACCGTCCATGCCTCTCTCTAATCTCTATGAATTCTTAATTCTTTGGAAGCTTCCAACCACATATTTACCTCAAAACCAGTTAAAAGGAGAAAAAATATATTTAAATATAATATATGTTAGGTTATACAAGATTATATAAAGAATATATTTTGCATACTTACAAAATTATATAAAGAATATATGTTAGGTTATACAAGACATTTCAATTATTTTTTTTTATTTCTTTTACTAATTAAAAAGTTGTTTTAACTGTTAATGTTTGATAAATATATTATTTAATAACTTCTAACATTTTTTAAAATATTATTAAAATAATATTTTTACAACATTAACTTCTAACTTTTAATATTTTATTCAATTTTTATCATCAAAATATTTATCTAATTTTTTATTATCCTTTTTAAATAAATTATGATTTTATTTTTAAATTATTTTATATTTTTTGTTACTTTAAAATTTTATCAAATATTTATATTTAATAAGTTAATTTTTGAATTTTCAATTTTTTTTAGTTAAATTTTCCCAATTTTATTGGACATGGATTATATTTGGTGAAATTAGTTGATAAGGTAGTTAAAAAATATAACTTCTGTTTGTTGGAAATCGACAATCACACACAAATCGAAAAACCGAAAAGAGAATAGGGAAGAGAGATATGACACAGTATTTTACTCTGGTTCACCCAATGTAGGCTACGTCCAGCTTGTCTGTACTATAATCTCCTCACCACCACTCGTTACAAGTCACTCGGTTTACAAGGGGAATATAAATAGGATTAAAAGAAACTCTAACAGTATCTATTCATGGGCCCTAGCTCAAACTACTAATAAAAGTAAAATAGCACCCCCCGCCGGAGCGGCTTTCCCGGGACCCCAATTGGCTTTCTGCTGATCCCGCCAACAAGAAGAGTTATCATCTGACTACGAATGATAAGTCATATCCAACACTGTTAAGGTTTAAATATTTATATTTATCGACCTTTTTTACCCGCTTCAAACTCAAATAAACTGTACAACAATGATCCAATAATAAGAACATAAAAAGTTACAACATTCAAACACAATAATTTATTTAATTTTCTCTACAATATTTAATTCTCGAACCAGTTATACTACCGGTTATCGATTCGAGCCAATTTTAAAAACACTGGTGCCATTGCATCTTCTCATACGAGAATCCGAACTTCGTCACCAAGCACCTTCACTTGTTTCTTGAAAAAAATATTGAACTTGACGGAATGAGACGCAATGAGTGTTTTTAATAAGCTAATATTAATTGTTAATTTTGTAAGAATATTAGTGAAAAAAGAATTTGAACTTGCAATTTTGTTTACTTCTATGTTTTATCTTTTAAATTTTCTTTTTAATCATCAAATCAAATTTATAACTCCTTTAAAATTATAATTCCACAATAATGTTTTCCTTTGGCACTTAGTTGTCTATTAATTATTAAGGATATGTTTGGATAAGCTTTTTAGAAAGATTTTTAAAAAAAAAATGTAAAAAAAAAAAAAATAAACTTTTTTATAAGTTAAAATAAGTTTTCAATTAACTCATTTTTAGACAACTTACTGGAAGTTACTTACGATCGGGCTTCAAGCAGCTAAAGCACCTCAACTCCTGAACTTGCTTGGGTGAGTGGTGGGATGTAGCGTTTTGGGATATCCCTAACATTTACTTTAACTAACACTATACTATTTCACTTACTAGGAACCGTTGAGAAGACAAAATGAAGATTTGCAGAGTATGCAAAATATAGCTTGTTGTGTGCGGTATATGAGATGCTGCACTTGACGAAGGGAAAGGACGTAGAAGACAAAGGGAAAAGGATAGGGCAGAGTTGAACCGGTGTCATTAACCCGTTGTTGCTAATTTATTGGCTTGATACTCAATTTGGTCTTTTTCTAAGTGGTCTCTGCAATCTCAGTCTTAAGCACATTTGTGATCTTAGCATGAATTTGTGATTTTTTTTCCCTTCCAGGGGCTTTTGTGCTTAGCACACCTTATTTTGAGCTTGTCACTTGTTTTCCAAGGGTCTTTGTACCTATCACACTTATTTTGAGCTTACCACTTGTTTTTCACTTTTTTTTTGGCAAGTCTCGAAAGCTTTGCATTTAGCACGACTTAGTTTGTGCTTTGCACCCTGGTACTTGGCTCAAAAGTTTTAGGCTTTAGCACATTGATTCTAATTTGGTTTCCTTTGTTCCTCGTTTCTTGTTCCTTTTTTATTTTAGCTGCGGTAGATATATGTTTGTTGGTTCTGTTTGTTCTTACCACTTTGTTTTTTATTTTGGCCAAACCTGTTTCTTGCTAATATTGCATCCTTTACTTTTAAAAAAAGAAAAAAAGAAAGAAAATCGTCAAGATTTATAATTCTAACAGCGTTATCTCAATTGGACGGGAAGAACTTGATTGAGACAATTTTTAAAATTAGAGGACCTAATTGATTTTTTTTTTTAATATCAAAACCTAATTGAATATTTTAAAATAATTAGAGAATCAAATTAAGTATTCTAGAATCAAAATGAACCCAGAGACGATCATTGGGGGGATGGGCAAAATTTTACACATCTCATCTGAGTGAAAGCCTGTCAAAAAGGTGAAGGCGCTTTACTCCAAATAGATGTCAAATTTCAATCTTACCACAATCATGTGACTTGCGAAGGAAAAAAATCCTCAATTGAGAGTTCCACTCCAACCAAAAATTGATAATGTTAATACAACATAAGCTAAAAATGCATAATTTCATTCATTAAATTCTTCCATATTACCAATATAACAGCATTTGTAATCAATTCGGCATTACAAAAATATTAGGTGAAAGAAATTAAAAGTTAACTTCTAGGAACCACACGTAATGCTAACCATAAACCATCCGGCACTATATTTTGATGTTGAAATAATCTGGGTCGAAATGGTGCAACCGCACATAACCATCTTCACCTCCACTTGAAAAACTACACAAGAAGAAGAATATGAGAGACCAGTAGAGAAGTAAAAGAAACAGTCAGACAGTTATTAAATGAGACCATTCAGAAAGCTGTATCACTGAACTGCAGTGGTGAGTCAAGACTCAAAACTATTAAATATTTTGATACATATAATTGAAAAAAAAAAAAAAAAACCAACCAAATGTCACAGAAATCAAATGAAGAGTTACATTTGCGACATGATTTGAAATTACAACACAGTCATAAATTTTTCAATTTACTACATTGATCGACCTCTAGAACGCTAATGTTGGAATTAGTCAGGAATTTTCTCTTCAAGCTCATGGCAACTACAGTTGTACAGTTATATAATACAACGAACAAGTACATCTTGTAGCATAAATTTAATAGTTCCACCTAATTTGAAGGGCAAATGATGAAATAAATTATTAGGCAACAGAAATTGAATATTAATAATTTCATCCGTTCACGATCAAAGACCAAATCAGACCAGTTCATGTCATGTTATTATACATTCTTCCTACATCTATCACCATAACTACTATATTTAACTATAGGGATCTTCATTCAAGGTTAAATTTCATGTAAATATTGATCTGCATAACCAAATGTTGAAATTTATGCATTATACATATATCAACAATTATACAAAATCTGGGTTTTGATTGATCAATGTAGTCGATCCCACCTAGTAAAACAGAGAGGTGTTTATATTTATACCGTACATATTCGACAACTAAGCATAATAAACACCAGATATTGAGATTTTTAACAGTTATGTGAAAAAATGGTGCATGTTCGTTATACAAAATAGAAGGTTTAACTTTAACAAAATCATGGTTGTCAATTTGTCAAACAAATCAAAGAACAGAAGGTTTCAAAGAATAAAAGTATGTCATGATAAAATACAAAAGAGAGTTGAAGAACACAGAATATACCTTTTTCCATCAGGGTTAAAAGCCAATGCATTAATTGGTCCAAAATGCCCTTTTACACCCCCAATTTCTTCTTGAAGTATCTAATCAAATGAAAAACACATATGAAATAAAAAGAAATATAAGTAGACATTACATATCATTAGAGAACTAAACATACCTTGTCATAGAATTTGGCTTCAAATTTGCCAGCACGATGATCAGTAGTAGTAACAGCTGATGCATCCTGACCACCTCCAAGTACCACCTACACACAGGGCACGGAATTCAGAAAATCATACAAGGACAATATGACCAAATAAAAAATATAAGGAAACTAAAGCAGGTCCAAGATGTTCATAGGGTACTACCAATGATGAAATATTTTGGATGTGCATTTATTTTATAAATTAGGGCATTGGCAATGTGCAAGAATCATGCTTGTGGTCTATGTGGAATATATCTCTACCGAGAAAGAAAGGTGTTTGTTTTGTATGTTTCCAGAACACAGATGTACAGCACGAAAGCACTGTATAATTGATGTTTGATCAATTCCGACTCTGCAACCTCAAGAATATCAATGGAGTTTGATACCTTGAAGCAGAAGATCACACCGGGATACACCAATGGACGTGGAGTGTGTGCTCTGTATAATTAAAAGAGAGAGAGTCAGAATGTGTGTACCTTGTTGGCAGCAACCACCACATATTTGTAGACAATTTACCTGACCATCATGATGCCCAACGCTTCCGAGAATCCCGGCCTCTATGAGCATATCTCAACTGCTAATATTGACTCGGTTACATCCCACGTTTATTAACGAGTGGGACACAGGTTGAAGGCAAGTGGGCCTTAATAGTAAGCCCAATAATTGTTTCCATAACAATATCCCCCCAGCCTGATTGTCAGGTAATCTTGGCAGCCGGGATGTCATGCATGTTGGAATAACGATTGGATCCGGCTATCCGGCCATGACAGTGGCGGGTCACATTTTGACCTCGTAATCCGGCTACTCTAACTCTGCTTCTTGTGTGTATAAACTCTCCAAGCCGGGGACCTATCAATTCGGTACTGTCCAGGTAGAAAGTTTCTATACCGATCAAAATGCCCAGGTTCGCCCATGCTTTCTAGATTGGCACATTGGCGCATTTACTTTCCGGGTAATCGAGACGTTTCTTTGATTTTCCATCGTTACCCATCAATCATTCTAGGATCCGTTACAATTCGTGTCATTAATGCAATAAAGTGTCTGTCGCTTCATTCCTCTATAATCATTACTACCTTGGTGATTTACCTCCTTTGCCCATACTTATTCAGTGTTTTACTATCATGTCCCTCGCACCCTTTCAGATCCTGCCAGCTGTCTTTTGAGCCGTTTCATTTCTTTTGGCGGTTACTTGTTTTTCTTTATATTTCAAATTCTTTCCTGAAATCTCGCTTTCTTCCCCTACTTATCTCCTGTGTCATTTCATTTCTGCGTCATCTCTCTGTATTCACTTTGCTTCTCTACACCTTTCCCCTCAAGCTCTTCCTGCAACTCTTCCTTCGTTCATCTCGACCAGGTATCTCCTTTTCCTTTTAACTTTGTTTTTGGTACGTTGTTTTCTTTCACTTTATTTTCTGCAATCATCCTTTGTTCTGGACTTCTGTTTTGTCTGAACTCTCGACGAAACTTTCAGAATTTCGACTCAAAATCACACTTTCCTTTCTTCTTCCTTCTTTTACTTTTATTCCGTTCTTACCATGAAACTTACTCCTGGAGAAGAGACGCATTAGCGAAAGACCGTGACCCCTAAGGTTGGGTGGTGATTGTTTGGTCTGCCTCTCTCCGACGAAGAAATGCAAAAAGATCTCCTTCGTGGTCATACCGGAGGTTCATCCTCCTCCAGGAAACCAGAAGTTTCCGCCTCCCAAACACCGTCGGTTCCGTCGGGACCGCTTCTCCAGAGCGCTCGCGGGTTCGAACCCGCTCTGCGTGCTTTCCCGCGGGTTATGGGCTCATCCGAACCCACTCCGCGTGCTTCCCCATGGGTTATGGGCTCCACTCCCTCTGGGCCCAAAACCCAAATATCTCAAAGCCCCCAAGGGAATTCTTCCCTTGGGCTTCCACCTCTTTCCGTAGATCCGCCTACCAACTTTTCTCCCTCCTCGTCCGACGAGGTTAAGTATGATATGCCTGTATGGACTGCGTTTCGAAAGCCATGTACTTCATAAACGTTGGGTCTGATGACATGGCCGAATCCATTTTGGGGTCGTGTCAGCACAACCCCATACTCGTTCCCGCAACCAAGAAAACACTGGCGAGGATACCTACCCGGCCCGATGACGCCGGGTTTCCGGCCTCGCATCCATCTA
>PYAF01004493.1:351838-365652 GCA_007407185.1 Glycine tomentella
AGGCGTGTTTAAACACGCCCTAGCCAGGCGTGTTTGGTTGCCCCAAAATGCTAAATATTGCCCAAATCGCCCCCTTTTGCTAATTATTGATTAAAATTGTATTTTTTTGAAAAATTAGCCGTATAACTTCTGTTCTTAGAGCTTTATGCAATAGAAAAAACAATCATTTAAAACTTCTCCATTACAATACTATCATCACCCTTACTCAAAGATTAGAACATTTCAGATAAATTCAAAAGAGCAACTCCTGATGAATTAGGTAATGACTGCACAAACAAAACCAGAAAATTCTACCCAAAATGACTGCAATAATATATTAGTATTTTCTCCATTTTTCTATTGGATTAAGCCACAGGCCAGTCCTTTATACCTTTCTAATGAACAGAAATATTTTGAACATAAATCATTTGTACCCAGAAGACCTCCAACAAACATCACAACAAAATGAAAAAACAGATAACAATCTTCATATATTACCTGAAAGTTTAACATACTGGTCCAACTCTTCTTGCTGCCTATCAAGCTCAGTTCCGATATTGTCACCAAAAGAGTTTGTCACCAAGCTCAGTAAAAGTGCCTTCGGATAACATGTACCCATGATATTAAATATTGATGGCGAGTGGTTCTTATATCAGAATGATATGAAAGAAATGCTTTTATAATTCAAGCATCTAATACATTAGAAATTCTTAAACACAAAACCATGCAAAGAGGTTGCTTACTAAACCAAAGTATGATCATGATGATGCCTCTAAACCTACCTAATTATGCCAATAAGATGCCCATCATTGCCATTTTAATATATTCTCTCTGAATAAATTAAATTAAAAAATGTAGTAACACTTCACGAAATAAAAATATTAAATGGGAAATAAGTATAACTGTATATTTTTTGCTTACTATATAGATTTTTTTTTTTTGCATAATAAAATTTTATCATAATCTTGTGAATATTTGGATGAAAACTGTATTAAACTTATTTAGATTTATCCTGTTATATAAGCATTCGAGTAGATATTTGGTTAAACTTATAAAAGCAACTTATAATTTCTATACTTTCTTTTTGTAATACTTATAACTTCTATATAATTTTCTTTTAATTTACCTTAATAAGTTTCATGGTGAAATTGAAATATGAAAGCTTATCAAAATAAGATATAAACTCATATGTAACAAGTGTTAATTAAATAAAAAAATTAAATTATTTATCTAAATACGATCTTATAAAAATACCTTTAAACAGGTATAATATAAACAATTTAACAATACAAGATGTTATGTAGTGACCTTCGGCACCAAAAAGATGTTATGTAGTGAAATATTACTTTGAATTTTTTGCAAAGAAAAATGGAAAGGTAAACTTTTCCGTCAAAAAGAGCCTATTCATTTAACGTAGATAAATAATAAATTGATCTTTTTAAGTGAAATATCCACCTAAAAGCTTTATCTTTATCTTTTTTTTCTCCATTTTATATAATCGTTTATTTCCTTTCTTACATGTTAAAAACCAATATAAATATGGTGAATAAGGGTTTAGGTAGGTTTTGAGCACTTAGCAGAGAAGAGCACGCGGAAAGAAAGGAAGATGATCATCCCCGTTCGCTGTTTCACCTGCGGAAAGGTCTCTTCGCATCCCAAACACTGTTTCTTCCTCTTTTCACTCTATTTCGTAAATTAAAAACAAAATAGTTTGGGCCTTTATGTGGGATTAGGGTTTAGGGTTTTGGTTAATTAATGATCATTTTGTTTCGTTTTCTCCGGTTTAGGTCATTGGAAACAAATGGGATACCTATTTGGACCTTCTGCAGTCAGATTACAGTGAAGGGTCGGTACCCTAATTCCTCTCCTTTTTTTTTTTCTTTCAGTTTTTTAAGAATAATTGAAGGATTTGTTGTTTTTACTTGGTTTTCTCTCCGAATATGGGGTTGCAGAGACAGAACAGTTGAACTATTTTTAGTTGTTTATCTATATGAATAGCTTTTTATTTGTAAGGATTATTATGCTACTTGGTAATTGTTCTGTCTAGGGTATTGTTGGAGGCAGAGAGTGGTGCTATGACCATGTGCTGATGTGCTTACTTGTGAAGTTGTTGTTGTTAAATGTATTGTTTTCTCAAAATTTGTGTCTTTGTGTATGTGCTTGTCATTATCTTGTGTTTTTAATTAAATTGTGGCTTCCTCTTGATGAATATATATATATATATATATATATATATATATATATATATATATGTATGTATGTATGTAATTTGTATTTTGGTATTTTTCATTAAATTTACAGTTTGTCATGAATATTGTGGCTGAGCATGGTGCTTTGTAAAAAACTGTAGTTTTTTCACTTGTTTGTGTAAATAAATTGTCTCCTTGGAGAGTAAATAAATGAGTTTGTGTCTGATCTATTCAAATGTTATTTGCTTGTCATAGTTGTGTTTTATCTGTAGGTTGTTACTCTTTGGTCATGTGTAATAACTTTAATTGCTGGGCAGTATATATATAATTTGAGTGGTGAAGTTCATAGAACTATTTTCAAGACAAGAAAAGATCATACATTAAGATTGTATTTGCATTTGGCATAACTTGTCAAAAAGTATTAGTTTATCATATAATATTTCTCTTCCTCAACCGCATCCTTTGAGGGATATAGGGTACCATCTTTTATATTTTGAAATACTTGATTCCTTAATGGAATTTTATTGTCTACCTCATGGAAAAGATTAATTTTAATATTTCAATATTAACATAGTAATGGATTGCAGAGATGCACTGGATGCTTTGGGACTGGTTCGATATTGCTGTAGGCGCATGCTTATGACCCATGTCGATCTCATTGAGAAGTTACTGAATTACAACAGTAATTCTTGTTCCCTCTATTATACTTTTCGTGTGTTTTAATTTTCAAATATCAATCGGTTTGTACTGATCATACATTTGGTTGCAGCTCTGGACAAGTCTGATCCCAGTTAAGAAGGCTTAAGGAACAAAGAATGACCAAGATGTTTCAGTTGCATTCCATGCTATCTGGCCAATGAACAATCTTTTTTCCTTTTCTGAATTGTTTTGCTACAAGCTGGTCATGGTTGTGTGCTGGTTCATGTGAATTATGGTTATCCGTTCTTTAAAGGGGCTATGACAAGGTGCAGCTTATGTTAATTACTTCATTTTTAGTCAGTGTGATGCGAAACTGTCTTTTGATATTAATATCTCATACATAATTATATGTCTACCATACTTTAGAAGACTGACCCGTACTTTTAAAAATCTGATTATTTAAGAATGTCGACATTGATACCAATGCATGTCCAAAATTTAGATATTTAGGAATATTGCTACCTGACTTACTCTGCATGTTGCCATTTAAAAATATAAAACGCGTGTAGTGTTAATTTGGGGATGAGTTTATCTAAAAAATTTAACCTTAGAAAATTTCATCCCAAATGTTAATTGAATATCAGACTGGCTCTTAACGGCACCATCACGAACACCATTGATAATATATAATATCTAAAGCGTAAAATGTGATGAATACAAGTAGGATAACTTTTAAATTTTGTATTATAAAAAAGGGTAAAATTAATTTTCATTTATTTTTAGAAAAATAAAATAAAATTTATTAGAATTATATTATTTAAAGCTATTTTTAATATTTAAATACTTTATTAATAATATTATTTTAAAACAAAAAAAAATGTATTTTTTCTCTATAATTTTTTGAAACATTCATTTATTTATTTGTACACGATGAACTTGGATGTGAGTTTTTCACTTATATGATTACAATACATGATAAATTGGTAAAAATTTAATCTCTTTTAATTGGAATTTCTTTGTTATATAATGGAGTATGTATAATTTTTATTTTTTTATAACTTTGATTTAATAACCAAATATTGTAACAATAAATTAAAATAAACAATGCAATAATTGATAAAAATAAATAATTTGACATTAAAGAAACTAATAAGAAATTTCAAGTTGTATAATAACAAAGAAAATTATATACGAGAATTTTTCTAGACAATAACAAAAAAGATATAAGGATTTTTAAATTGAATAAGAGAGTAAAATGAAATTTCAAATAAAATAAAAAAAATAAAATTGAGAGAAAAAAATTAGTAACTTATTAGTTTATTTTTCTTAAATTATTTGAAAGTATATCAAAATAAATTATTTTAAGTAATTTATAAAAAATAAACTACTAAAATAAAGTTTATGTACCAAATAAACTTATTTTGATCAAAATGAACTCATAAGCTTATCGAAAGGCTTAGCTAGCTCAAGATGGTTGGTTCTTGAAAGGCAGGAAAGTCTTTCCACCCATCAATGGCATGAGGACTTCTGGTATCTCTACCCCATCTTCCTTCTGGTAGTTCTCTAGTATGCAGTAAATGATCCTCTCTCAGTAGCCGTGAGAGTAGAGTTCAACAAGTGAACATATTGCTTCATATTCTCATTGCTCTGCAGCAGTTAACATGCAAAGTGCAACAGTTAAATTTATGAGACTACATTCATGTATAGGCATTATTAATGATTATTTTCAAAATATAAATTTTGCTAGTCTGCCTAATAAAATTTACAACACAAATATAATTGTACACATCTACTAATTTAATTTCAATAGTGTACTTTAGTTACAAGAGACGAAAAATCTAGAAAACATGATTGGGCTTGGATTTGTCTGGAATATTATAAATAACTCCACAATGATAGGGTTGGAGAATACATCTCAACATTGGCAGGGTTATTCTCCAAACAGATTTAAGCCAACAATTTTTATAATTTCTGACACAGGAAAAGTTTTATCAACATTGGATATGCTCCTCAAGTCAAAAGTAAATAATAAATGCAGAGGTTGAACATGACATGCCACCGAAGTTTCAATTAGGACTTTTTTTATCAGCAAGGTACAAAAATATGCCTCCATAAAGCAATGTACGATGAACATCGGCTGCCATGCTGTTAATGTATAGACATATCATAAATGGAAAAAAAGATGAAACAGTCATTCTGTGGCCACATTCAAGTTCAGTAGTTCATGAGAATAACACAAAGCAAAGTTGAGTTAAATTCATTAAAATAGCCATTAACAAACTCTTTTAGTTGCTGATTATCTTCTTTTTTTTTTGTTCATGTGAACAAACAAACTGAATTATCAATTTAACAATTGCATCTATGGATTATACCAAGTCTTTTTATGTTCTATTATATCATCATTCTTTATGCATGCTTCAGTATTGTGAAATCCAAGGGGGTCTAACACCGAGAAGATTTATACCAATGAATCATGAGCAACCATATAAGTGAACTTGAGACCACATTTTAACTCATAACTTCAGGATCAGATTTATAGGTCTTTTTCTTCATATGATCCTCAACTTTTCCATTTTCACCCAATGTGGATTTCACCTCAGACTTGTACTTCAACGTTCCAAATTTCAACAGGAAAAAAGTTCATTGTTCAGAATAATTTGATATGAGATTCAGACTCGAGAAGCTGAAAAAAAATTTCTACCAGAAAATGAAAACCCACCTGCAAGAGAATTGATGATTTTGCCAAAACTAGGAATTTATGGCAACGAGTGTTAATTAAAATAACCGTTAATGATTTAAAAGCTCAACTCTACACCAAGTTCATAATAAGCATGCTTCATTATAGAGCTAACCATTACCAAGGAGAGTCTTCAGGTGGCTTCTTCTCGTTATTTATTTATTTTAAATGCAACTTAGCACCTGTTTTTCATTGATAATATCTTATGGTCTGGCTACTAATTCAAAGCGTTGTTTGCATTAACTGTTAGAAAATAAGAAGTTAAAAATAAAAGAAGTTTCAGAGTGGCAATTAACCAACTCAACTCTGAGGAGGACTAAAACAAGGGCAGCGAACAAATTAGACAGCTTCAAAGGTTGAGAATGTAATGATACCTTTCAATATATCTTGAGACTTTGGCAATGAACCATCTTCTGGAAACTTGCAATGCCAACGTAACTGAAAAGAAGTGAAAAACAAATTACAAGATTGGCAAAAATTGCACTTTTGTGCCTGAAAACATTATATCATTACTGAATTCAAGCATACATGGCGGTTGTCCCAGTTTTTGGAATTTCCTTCATTCTTTGAATAAATCTTGCCTATATTCGGGATCTGTACAGAGAACCACACATCAAATGATTAACATATGCCTCAAGTAACCCACAGATGGCGTGGATATACATGTGTTTGTACCCTATGAATTAATACACCAACTTTCTCTGCCAATCATCTAAATAGTTAATAAATATTGTCCAACATTTGATTCTAAAGGACAATGATAGTGAGAATGTGAATCAGTATCTATTTAATTATACTTCATTAGAGTTTATGTTAGAATTTCTACTTTTATGTTGTTATGTTGTTACAAGTTTCTTTTTTAATTAGAGTTTATGGGTTGTTACAAATTAATGGGTATCTTTATTTTGTCATTATTTTCCATTATGAAACTTTTGTATTTAAAGAATGGAAAATATGAAGTAAAGCATCAGAGTTTCAGCCTTCATTTTATTGTGTCTTGTTGAAATTTGTTTCTTATTATCAATTAGTGGTATCTGAGCTCAATTGTTCTTGAGGGAACTGGTAAGGAAAGAACCAAACACTTACCCTGAGAGTTTTAAATTTTAATATGAAAATTAATGTGGTTTTAAATTTTAATATGAAAATTTCCCTTACAAAGAAAAATTATCATTTTCTTAATGTGTGGTAAAAAAATGTCCACTACAAGCTGTCATTGCTCATATGAAAAGCCTTAAAGCCCTTGACACACAGAAACTTCTGCTTTCTAAATGAACCTCAGAAAACTATTTATGCATAAAGCCATGAACCATTTTGATGGCATAAATTACTACAACAAAAGATAGTATATAAGTTGAGCTTTTCACCACACATATCATCAGAACCCTAAAAGGGTATCTCATAATTGCGGGATGTAGTAGTTTAACATCAAGAAAGGGTCTAAGTATTTGACGTCTTGAAATATGAACTAAAACGGGTGAGTCAAAATGTCAAATATCATATCATTAAGCCTTGGAGTGATACACTGAGAGGTGTCACTGTTGTCAATTGAAGTTGGATCAAAAGTTTCCATCTACTCCTTAGTCCTTAATTTGATTGACAAATAGATCATTTAATTTAGTTTGATAGTAGTGCAACGGAACTTACAAGAATAAAATTAATGTGTGTATTTTTTTTCTCTAATTTATGTTTACTTTGCTTTAAAGTTCGGGTGTACTTTACATGGGTTAGATAATACATAGGAATTACTGTTAAGTGTAAACTAATACTAACCTATTCATGGCAACAGATTCTCACAATTATTCCCTTCCCCACAAAATTAGGATACATTAATATTCACCTTGTGGTCTGGATAGCAAATATTTTCAACAAGTTTGTTCCACAAATGACAAAACAAATATGCCAAGTACTTACTATGAAGAGAGAGAAAAAAGAAAAAAGACAGAAACATTACAGGCAGCTACATATATATTTTTAGATAATTATAGTTTTAGGTTTTCTGATTAATTTTAATTTTTTAATAAAAAATTTATTTTTTAAAATTAAATATTTATATAAAATTTAAAATAAATAATTTAAATAATGTGATAAGTAAAACAAATAATGTGATGATAAAAGAGAAATTTTATTAAAATAAATAGAAGTCGGAAATTTAGTAGGAATTTGATCAACTATAATCAAATTTATAAAATGTGAAAATATGATTCGAGGTGGGAAAATTTGAGATTAATTGAGTGAAATTAGATGTTTTCTATAGTTAATTTTTTCTAAAAGGTTCGAAAGAATTTAATTGACTCGGATTCTTAATACAATTAGTAGAAAATGAAAAATTGATAGGTTTAAACAAAAAACTTAATGAAGAGATTAAATTTGTTTATTTTAAAAAATAAAGAGTCTTATTGATTAAAAAATTGAGAATCAAAACCACACATAATTTGAATTAAAAACTAAAAGTATCATTGAATCCAAAATTAGATAAATAAAAATAAACAGTGAATATAAGAACAGGGACGGATATATGTCATAATCTGAGCCTTGCATGGGTCTTAAGTTTATAATTTACAAATTTTTATATTATTATAATTTTTAATATATATTATAATGTCTTTTTATTTAAAACATCTATATGTATGTGTATGTGTGCGTCCAAGTAGGGATGGCAAAACAGACCTGATTCGGCCGGTGTGCTTGAGATTTTGAGCTCACATTTATTAAACGGGTCAGGCCAACTCGGCCCACCAAAATTGTGGGCCAAATGTGGGCTAGGGTCGAGCCAGCGGCTCACCAATAAAAAATAATAAAATATTTAATAGCTAATTAAATGAGTAGCTTAAAGGGAGAGTGACTAAGAAGGAGTGAGTGATTTTGAATCTTTAACCTTAATACATTTTTATTTGGAACCTAATAATGAATAATAATACATGTACAAATATGTTTTGATTGTCTACATCATTGTGAAAACCATTTTTACTTTGTTAGACATGTATTCCTTGCTTGTTTTTACTTCTATTAAGCATGTATTTTTATATTAAAAATCATTATTATAGAATTAAGTTAGTACATTATTAATTTTTAGTATAAATAATTACATTTGAATTTTTTTTAATAATTTTCTTACCTTTTTTTTAAAAAAAAATTTTAAGTGGACTGGCCCACTAACCCACTTTAAAGTGGGATGGACTAGTATTTTCAACCCACTTTGTAAAAGTGGACTAGCCTGGTCCGACTCACTTTTTTAGTGGGTTGGACCCAGCCCATTTTTGGGTGAGTTGACCCATTTTATCATCCCTACATCCAAGTGTATATATGTGGGTATATTTATAAGTATCCGTGAATATTTGTTAAGATAATTTAATATTATAGATTATAACTTATTATTTTTAGTTTTAAAATTTTTAATATGTAAAATGTCAAAAAAGAATTATATATTTTTAATAAATAATATTTTTTAAAAAAAAGAAAAGTCATGTAAGATATTTTTTATTTAAGGAGTTTTATTTTGCAAATATTGATATTTAAGTATTATTTATTATTTTATAAAATTTTAAATTTATATTTTATATTTTCTACTTTGAAAATAAGTACATTATTTCTTATTTTTATTATATTTTTATATGGAGATAATTATATTTTCTTTATTTAGATAAAATATTTGAGTATCATTTATTCATCTATTTAATTTTAATAATCTTATCTTTTTTACAATTCATTATTATTATTATTATTACTATTTTAAAGGCTATAATGGTATTTGCAATCAAATTACATTGTTAGTAATCCCTTTATATTTATTTTAATCATAATTATAATTAATTTTAAAATTAAGAATTATTTATTAATCTGTGAGGCAAGTTTACTGAAAAATATTATCATTTCTTATCACTGTCAGTAAATATATTTCTTATCACTGTTTCACATATATAAGTTTGTTTGACAACTTCACATATTAAACACCAGGTACATTAACGTGGAGGTTGAGTGAGACATTGACATGATAAAAAGGACTAGATTGAGATTTGCCCTACCAAGTTGAATTATATTTCCTATTCCCAAATAAGGTAAAGTAAGAAGTTGTTTTTCATTGATATTTATTTTAAATTTTGAATGAAACATGTTTTAGTCCCTCTAAAATATCTAAATTATAGAGTTGGTCTTTAAAAAAAAAAAAAAGTCACATTTGAATCCCTCTAAAATGTAGCAGCATATTATTATTCATCTAGTATAGTTACTCCGTAAATAAGTCCAATGTGTTGATCCAATATATTACATTAACATGAACTACGAACAAAACTTTTTTTCAAATGTAGAAATCCCTCGTTTAAATATATGCTTAATCATATCTGCCACGTAAAAATTTCAACATAAGTAATTTGAAATTTTAAAGGAACTGAAATGGGACAAAAAAATCGAAAGGATTAATTACAGATTTCAAACATTTTAGAGATACCAAAAACATATTTTACAACTTAATTTTTGGATGATATTATTATACCAATAACAAAACTTTAGACTTTTGTCCATTAGCTGCTTTTTACTTTTTTATTCTGTTTTTAATTTTGGTTCCCTATTATAAAATTAAAACATTTTAGTCCTGTTTTTAAAATAGAGAGAGGACTTTAGTTCCTCTACTAAATTTAATTGGTTGGTCATTAACTTTCTATGTTTGACCGTTAAGTGGGTGAATTGGGCAATGCAGTTTTTTATTATTTTTAATTTATATATTAATGAATATAAATAAATTTTTTTACAAATATTTAATAAGAAAAAAAATATTAAATTGTCCATTTTCATCACCTGCATTCTTCCAAGTTACATCATCAGTGTTTCCATCCGATTGATTTACATGATGTGCCAATATGATTAATAATTTCCCAGCCTTGTAAAATCCCAACCTCTCCCGAAACAGTAAAATCCAAGACAAGGAGCAAACTCCACATATACATTTGATTGAAGGCACAACTTTACAATTCCGAAAACAATACACACAGCAAACAAACCACCCCAATCCCACTATGCATTGAATGCCAACAATTATACCCCAATCTCTTATCTATTCACCCGACAACATGCTTAAGCATCGAAAACAATTCCTGCCCAATACAATTATTCTGCACAAACTGATCTGTTATTATGCGCCCCAATTAAAGTTTTGGGAGAGCTTCATCTGACTGTAACAACTTGAAACAACTTTGCATTTTCAGCCCAAATTTCTGGGACCCAAATTGAACGGAATCAAACCCAAATTAACAATCAAACCCGAAATCAACAAAGGAGAAAATAATCAATCGAATTGCACGGGAAAAACATGAACAGCCACACTATCGAACCCGCACATGTAGAGGATTCCGCACTGTGACAACGATTTCCCAGCAGATCACAACAATGGTGGCAAACTCTTTTTCTATTGATTTTAACGAGTGAATCCTCTACACGTGGAAGTCGGAATGAATTTGAACGGGAAAGAGGAGGGGAAGAAGGTTAGGCATTAGGGTTCTGTTCACAATACCCACAAGGCTTTTGGTAAAAAAATTTTCAAGTCTACTAATGCAAAACTAAAACTAAAACTCACCCAATAATGTTTAACGAAACCAAAATTTTCTAGATGAACTAAATATCTCAATTTTATAATAAGACCAGACTAAATATCTCAATTTTGTAATAAGACCAAATTTACGAATCGAGTAAATTAAAAAGACCAAAATTACATTTTAGTTTTTTTAATCTATAATAAAACAGAATTAAATTCCAGCATAGAAGGCCTGTTTGTAAAAAACACTTGAAACGTTGTTTTTTTCATATGAACCACAAATCAAGTTTGACCAATAAAAATAGTACTAGTGCTTCATATCGTTTCGTTCCTCACAAATAAACGCAAACACACAAATCCACCAGCCAAGCTTATTGTTTTGCGCCCCAAACAAACTTTCAGAATATTCGATTTTTTTTATACTTTAGAATTTAATGTTAATATATACTCATTAATTTATTTTCAAGAAAAAATTAGTTGTCCAGTAAAATAGTGTAGTTTTTTTCAGGTATTCATTTGAAAAAGTGGTAAAAAAAAATAGCATCTCTGTGTTTATCTAATCAATCAAACAAAACACAATCAAAAAAGATTTTCGAGGAAAACTCAGTCCTAATTGTCACTAAAAGCAACCAGTAATCCTCCATTCCCAACCAAGTTTGCAAAATTACCCTCAAAAAGCACCCACCAACTACAAAAGCACAACCGCTGGAACACAAAGATTGGAAGGTAATCTGGTTTGTCTAGTAAACTAGTTTTAAATGATCAAAATTGAATTGGAAAAGCAAATAAGCACACATCCAATCAAACTAACAGGATCAGAAGTGTTTCAAGGGGGAAAACTCTACTCTTTTCCAATTTTCACCAAGAACCAGCCAAACATACAACATAGTCAATTAACCCGAACTTAAACCATCGCAATCACAATAGTGAGGATCAGAAAATCTCATCAACAAAAACACACAACCATGAGCAAAAACATCACAACTCACAAGCCCTCAACTTATCAATTGGCAAAAATTTATCAAACAACTTTTGGGTAATCGATCAGCACAATCCAAAAACCTACAGGTTCCATTTCCTAATCCACACTCTTGAACAAATTTTTAATAAACGGTCCGAACCATGATTTGGGCCGCAACATCAAGGTTTTTTATGTCCATCACCGCAACAAGACAGCAATTGTGCTCATATCGGCCACATTTGCCCGTGATTTGCCACACAATATCAATAATCATGACAAACAGTGACCGATATTTAAAACCTTGCTATTGAAAAAACCTACATAACCAATTCGATCATACACTAATTTAATTGCATAACGAGCATCACAAACAACCAAACAGAAATAGCACAAAACCAAAACAATACGCAAGCAAACACAAACTATAGCTTTTGTCAACAAAGGCAACTCCATCATACAATTTGATTGTAAAGCGAACACAAACACAACAAAAATCCAATGAAGAAGCAAGCATTGGCAGTTTATAAACAGAACTAACAATATATTTAAAGCGGGTGATAAGTAATCCAACGCCAAAGAGTTTTGAATAAAGGTTTAATCAAAGCCCAAACAGTCATAACACTAATTGAACAAAAACATAAACCAAAACTTTTAAATACTAAAATAAAATTAAAACCGCAAATTAAGCATCGGCCTTCTGGTAGACGTAGGTCAAGCCGCACTTGCCGCAGTAGTGGCGGTCGAAGTGGTTGGCCATGAAGGTGCCGGCGCCGCACTCGGCGTTGGGGCACTCCTTGCGGAGCCTCTGGACTTTTCCAGAATCGTCGACCTTGTAGAACTGAAGAATGGCGAGCTTGACCTTCTTGTGCTTGTGCTTGATCTTCTTGGGCTTGGTGTAGGTCTTCTTCTTGCGCTTCTTGGCGCCGCCACGGAGGCGGAGAACAAGGTGAAGCGTGGACTCCTTCTGGATGTTGTAGTCGGCGAGGGTGCGGCCGTCCTCCAGCTGCTTTCCGGCGAAGATGAGGCGCTGCTGGTCCGGAGGGATGCCTTCCTTGTCCTGGATCTTGGCCTTCACGTTGTCGATGGTGTCCGAAGACTCCACCTCCAACGTGATCGTTTTACCCGTTAGGGTTTTCACGAAGATCTGCATCGTGACGCAGGGAGAGTGGCTAGGGTTTCTTCCGATGCAGGGTTTGGGGGTGAGAAGAGATAAATGGTGCTTAGGAGGGTTTATATACTCGTGTTGTGGGGTGAGGGGATTTGGTTAGGGTTTCCTTGGTGGTGGTTCTGCTGGCCCAAAGTTTTCTGGAACCGGCCCAAACTTCGTATTAGTCTTTTATTAAAACAAAAAAAAAATAGTGTTAAATTATGGGTTTGTACTTTGTAATGTGCTTTTGAATGGTCTCGTTTTTGAAAAAAAATCAATAAAAGTTTTTTGAAAAAATTAAATCAAAACTAATTTAATGTTCTGTAATAAAAAAGATTTCATTATTCCTTAAGTTCATGTATTTGTACAATTTTTGTTTTCGTATACATAAAAATGATTTATTTTAATTCATATACATACCATTTTTAATATATTTTTTTCTTTGTATATTTCATTTTAAATTTCTTTTAATCTTTATCATCTAAACTTATAGAGATTAAAAGATATTAAAAATAGTATATATAAAAACTAAAATGGATAACTTTTAAGTATAATGGTTAAAAGATAAAGTAGATATAACTATATGAATTGAATGCATAATTAAACTTAAAATGTAAATTAATTTTTCAACATTAAAA
>PYAF01004493.1:365752-400501 GCA_007407185.1 Glycine tomentella
TCTTTGTATATTTCATTTTAAATTTCTTTTAATCTTTATCATCTAAACTTATAGAGATTAAAAGATATTAAAAATAGTATATATAAAAACTAAAATGGATAACTTTTAAGTATAATGGTTAAAAGATAAAGTAGATATAACTATATGAATTGAATGCATAATTAAACTTAAAATGTAAATTAATTTTTCAACATTAAAAAAGAGTTTAATTATATTAGTGACTCTTATTTAGATATATTGATACATTTTATTTTATAGACAAAGTTTACATTGAGTGTAGTGTAGTGTAGATACCAAAATATTTAAATATATATATATATATATATATATATATATATATATAAAAGTGATCAAAAGTGATACTTAAAAAAATACAATAATAATATAATAATATTTTTTATTAAAATAAAATACACAAATGATGATTTTTTTTTCTTAAAAATGTTACATCAATGTATCAAGCTTTCGTCGTCATTCTTTATAGAAGGTATAACTTTAAAAGCAAATCCTTATTTTCACTGGTCAATTCTTGGCTATAGACTTAGCAATCCAGCTCATTAATTTTTCAAATAGAGTGACAAGAACAATAATAGTAAGTTCCTTAGATTTAGCAATTGTAATTAGCTTTGGTTGCATATAACCTTATTTGTCAAATCTTTTTGTCCATACCTATAAGTGAATATATTTTGAATCTCCAAAATGGTTTCCTCATTTTTTATTTTAAACATCACATACTCCTACACACCAATGTATGCTTTTTCGCTCTCCTTAGTTACTTTACACTAAGACACCCTATAGAAAGCATCAAAACTCAATGTGCCTTTTTCTTTTCACTCTTTGCTCACTCCAATTATGTAACATTCTGAAATGTTAAAACTTTAAAATCATCTTCACACTTCAAAAGAAAAATCATCTTCAAAAATGCTTACGGTGATGTGTTGAGTTTGACTATAGTTTATGTCTAAATTCTAATATCATCGTAATATTAAAAGTATGTGCAAATTTTTGCATTTGACGGTTGAAGGGATGCACCTTGTGACGAAATCCTGTTGTAGGGGTGAAAATAAGTCAGATCAGGTCAGGTTTGGTTAGGCCTGGTCTTGGCCTGATTTCAAAACATAAAGCTTGACTTGGTTTATTTATCTATTATAGGCTTTTTTTAGACTTAGCCTGGCCTATTTAAAAGTCTAGTTTAACCTACGGGGCCTATTAAAAAATATATTTTATAATAAATATTATATAAAGAAAATCTAATAACTAATGATATTTTGAAAATTTGCATAGTACTTTTTAAAATTTAATATAAATAAAGATAAATACTTCCCTTTTAATTTGTGCGTGAAAAAATAAATTAAAATTAATTATAACACTTTCAGTATTCAACAAAATATTATAAACAAAATAAATAAGCTAAATAAAATATCGTAAGTTTCATTCAATAATATATATATATACATCTATATTAAATAGGTCAGCCTGATAGGCCTAACAAACTTTTTTTAAAACTTAAGTCTAGCCTTTTTATCTAAACAGACTTTTCAAAAAGCCTTAATATAGTCTTTTTAATAAACAAGTCAGGTCAGGTCTTAAATAGGCTAGGCCGAAGCCCCCTGATAGGCGGCCTGACAGATTTCCATCCCTATTATAACCATGGCAAAAAAAAAAAATTTACTGTAACAGTTAATGTAGCTTGACGTTGATAGCGTGACACTGTAGCAAAAAGCCATTTTTCACGTTTTTTGGCGTCATCAGCGCCACAGGTGCTGGATTTTGGCACCAAGAGCGCCAGATACACTGGATTTTGGTGCCATTAGCGCCAGAGTGGCGCCAGGAGCGCCACGGATGCTGAAAACTGGCGCCAGGAGCGCCAAAGTGGCTCCAAGGGCGCCAGATGCACTGGAAATTGGCGCTAAGAGCGCCAAAGTGGCGCCAAGGACGTGGCATGTCGGTCAGGCCACCTATAAAAGGCCAAATCGCGATTTTTTCCAGAGGAAACCATTGTTCCTCTTCCTCCTTGACCCCAGGCAGCCATTAAAGCACCTTAGAAGCTTCATATCTCCATTATAAACCATTAAAACACCTCCTAATCACCTTTAATCTTGAATTGAACCATTTAGGAGCCAATTTCAGCCTAGTTTGGAGAGAACCCCCATTCCTTGAGCTTCTTGAGAGAGAGCTGAGCTTTGGAGAGGAAAAGAAGTTGGTACAAGGACGCCAGAGCTAGGAGAAAGACTTCTCTAGTCTTCGTTGACTGAATTAAGGTAAGAAATTCACGTCCTAACCGTTTAATTCTTAGAATGAGAGATTGGGTGAATAGTAACCAAGTATTGATAGGGCTGGAATTAGGCTTAGGTTCTTTAGAGAGATGTAGTCAGGAGATTGTTATGAGCCATATGGCATGTTGAAACTGAAATTATGATGAAGTTTGAGTTTGACTCTGGGAAGGGAGAAGAGTGGGTGAATGAGCAATGTTATGGCTTAAATTAACTTAAGTGCCTTTACAAAAGTTATTCATAAGGCCAAATAATCAATGAAAATGTGATTATACATGGGTTTGGTTGAGTTGAGCCAATGTGAGTTCTTGATTCTGGTACAACCTTGAATTGAGTTGTACAGAGTTATAAAGGAACTCTGAGGCCTTGGTGAAGCTGAGGCAGACCATTGAGGGTCAATGTATGGCCTAGTAGAAGCTAGGTTATGATAAACCTTAAGTTAGAGGATTTTGAATTGATTGTGTGTGGAAGGGGTGTTTTCCTTCCATATAAACGGTTGAAGGTCATTTCTGATAGTTTGATTCATGCCTATTGTAGGGCGTGAAGTGCAGATTGCTGCTAGAGATCACCCAGATACTAGGGGAGCTGTTTCTGAGCTACAACCAAGTAAGCTCAGTGTTTTTGGAGATTTCTTCTCCTACTTGTGTTTACTCCACCCACTTTGGGTGCTTGTTTGATATATTTTGCATGCTTATGCCTTATGGTAGTATGACACCGAATGATATGCCGAGGTTTTATGATGTTGTAGTACTAAATACATGTTGAATATTGATGAGATGATTTTATTATTACACTGAGATAGTGTATGCCATATTGAGTATGATGTTGATGATGCATTGCTTGATTGTGATGTGATTGTTTGTTATCTGCTGGCCAGTAGACTGAGGAACTATGGACCTTTGGGAACGTACCCACGGAGGTGGATGATCTCCCTTAGGACAATTCATAGGCGTCCATGTAAATCCTGATTAGATGTACCCACGGGAGGTGGATGATCCTATTCAGTGACTGGGCAACAAGACCTGATTAGATGTACCCACGAGAGGTGGATGATCCTAGTCAGGTGCTTAGTGGAAAGTCCTGAGAGAATGTACCCACAAAGGTGGATGATCTCTCTCAGGCACTGTGTGCGTGTGCTTTTCTTATGATGTGATGAGATTTTGTATATCCTGAATTGGGTATGCTATGTTATCCATATATATGTGTGTGTGTGTGTGTGTGTGTTTATATGTTGGGAAGTGAACCAGGGGGAGGGAAACCTCTGAGAACCCTGAGTTTACTGGGATGATTATCTCACCCCTATTTGGGGCTCCTGTTGCAGGAGCAGAGTCTGAAGTCCCTGAGCGATCTCAAGGCAAGAGGTTGCACTGAGATAGTGTGAAGATAACCTTAGGCCTAGATGATTGAGCTTATGAGCTCAGATTTTGTTTATTTTGTCTGTATTTTGAGGCTTAGGCAGCTGTATAGTTTTGAGAAAGAAATGTACCTTGTAATGACAAATATTCACCATATATGTAAAGAGTATGTATATTATATTAGATTTATGCTTCCTTTACTGTTCGTTTTCCATGCATGCTGCGTTACTCTGATATTGTATAATGTTAATACGCCGGGTGCACACGGGGTATTACAATCCCTATCTGAGAGCTTGTATGTTTGCAAGGTGGAAACCTGATTAATCATGATGGTTGAGGATGTTGGGTGGAAATACTATGGTTATCTTCTCTCCTAGATATTTCGTGAAAGCTGAGACTCGGTGCTCATGAGTATGGGGTTAAAGCCCAACATAGGAATTATGTGGCAGGGAGGATTTTCATACAAGGGTGGAAATTGTAAAAGCATCTTTAATAATGAATCATATTTTTGGATCTTGGAGCACTTTATGGTAGGACTCACAATGTCACATATGCTCTAAGATCTATCCTATTTTTTGCTTTAATGATAGATTTCAATTTAGGATCTTGAAGCTCTTTTTGTGGGTTCTACAATGGACCCACTTAAATATATTTTAAGATTTTTTAAAAATTAAATTTAAGTAACTAATTCTAAATTAAAAATATAAAATATTAATAATTAAAATTTTATTGATGAATTAAAGTTAAACAGAAGAAAAATACATAATATTCATAAGCAACATAATACAATCCACTGATAGTCAACAAGAAAATTTAAATTTTCTCATTGTTGTCCCCCAAATGTACCGAATATATACTCCATCAAATTTATTTAAAATTGTGAATGAATTTCTTTTATATGCATATATTGTATTTTATTGTTTAACTTAATATTTATGATTTCTCATAAATAACCTCCGGGTTTACTATACTCTATTGTATGATGATAGTACTACTGGTATCATGTAAAACTCTTCTCTAATTATATATATATATATATATATATATATATATATATATATATGTTCTTTTTGTCTAAAAAAAAACCTGGTGAAGGAGTATCCGCGTTCTTAAATGTACTTTCACGTTGCTTTCAATTAAATTTTTTTATCTTTTCTCATTTTGTTTCATCTCTACCAAACATAAGATGAAGATAACCAAAATTGGTGATGGAGTGTTTTAGGCTAAACATCTATTAAAATATTAATTTTTGGGGAAAAACATCCTATATTCTTATTCAATGCTGCTATAAAATATAAATGCTAGAGTGATAATTTCTACAGTTAAAAGGATAATATTATTAATCCATCCTTCTAAATAACAAAGAAATTGATGACAATGTAAAACAAGAGAAATTCAATCACATATTATTATATAAATTTTAAAAGATATATCATAAAAATCAATAAATTTATTAAATCATATATTATTATTGATATAATTTTTAAAAAAATATTATAAAAATCAATAAATTTATTAAATATAGTATGATGTAATTGAATAATGATGTAAAATTTCATTAAATTATTTATTTTTTCAATAACAAATGTCTTTTAATTCAAATGTATTTCACATTATTAATTAAGTTATTATTAAATAAGTGAATATATTGAAAATTTGGACTTTTAGTTATTATCTATTTACCTTTTAAAATAAGTACTAACTAGTAACTAAGTAAGAAGAGAACTTAAAATTTTGTATTCGTGTAAAGATCTTATTAATCAATTATGAATGACCCTTGCCAGTGGGGAGAGTAAGTGATGCTAGAAAGTTGCTGGATGTTACGGTGAATAAAAATCTGATGCCGAATTTGGTTTCTTATAACACTCTGATTTATGGTTGCACCAGATTGGGAAACTTAGGGGAGACTTTTCTCTTATTTGCTGAGTTAAGGTACAGGGATCTTGTTCCCAATGTTGTGAATACGCTTATCATGCATGCACAGTTTAGTTTATTAGTTTAATTTGAATGAATAAGCAATTGAGCATGGAATGCATGCACATTAACATAGGGATACATGTGAGCATTGGGAGGAATGCATGCACAGTTTCGCACGGATTGCATGCACAATAACATAATCTGCCTATAAATACACATTAATTCCTGGCGAAAGGTACACACATACTCTAGCTCTCTCTCTTTCAATTACACAGAGCACACACCCCACTCCCATTGGTGTATCTCTGTGATCTTCTGCTTCAAGGTATCATCCTCCATTGATATCCTTGGACTTGCAGAGTTAGAGTGATCAGACAGTAAACACGTAGCATCTTCGTGCTATATAGTTTTGTTCTGGAAAACGTACAGAACATGTTTCTTATAACACTCTGATTTATGGTTGCACCGGATTGGGAAACTTAGGGGAGACTTTTCTCTTATTTGCTGAGTTAAGATACATGGGTCTTGTTCCCAATGTTGTGACCTATAATACGCTTATCATGCATGCACAGTTTAGTTTATTAGTTTAATTTGGAAGAATAAATGAAATGCATGCACAGTAACATAGGGATACACGGGAGTATTGGGAGGAATGCATGCACAGTTTCGCACGAAATGCATGCAGATTAACATAAGGGTACAACTGAGCATTGGGAGGGATTACATTGATAAATATTGTTAGTTTATTTTAATTTTTTAAATTATTAAATATTAAAAATGAAATACTTGCTATATAAATTAAAAATATTATTTAATATTAAAACATGTCGAAATTCATAATTTTTTGAGATTGATGTGTCGAAAAGTCAAGTCGTGTCGTGTCAGGTGTCGGTGTCGGTGCCACATAGCTCGAAGCTTGGGGAGGAGATGTTGAGTAAAGGGGTTGTGCCTACTCTGATGACCTACAATACAATTATGAATGGCCTTTGCCAGTTAGGGAGAGTAAGTGATGCTAGAAAGTTGCTGGATGTTATGGTGAATAAAAATCTGATGCCGAATTTGGTTTCTTATAACACTCTGATTTATGGTTGCACCAAATTGGGAAACTTAGGGGAGACTTTTCTCTTATTTGCTGAGTTAAGATACATGGGTCTTGTTCCCAATGTTGTGACCTATAATACGCTTATCATGCATGCACAATTTAGTTTATTAGTTTAATTTGGATGAATAAGCAATTGAGCATGAAATGCATGTACAGTAACATAAGGATATACGTGAGCATTGGGAGGAATGCATGCACAGTTTCGCACAGAATGCATGCACATTAACATGTTACAAGTGAGCATTGGGAGAGATTACATTGATAAATATTATTAGTTTATTTTAATTTTTTAAATTATTAAATATTAAAAATGAAATACTTGCTATATAAATTAAAAATATGATTTAATATTACAACGTGTCGAAATTCATAATTTTTTGAGATTGATGTGTCGAAGAGTCAAGTCGTGTCGTGTCAGGTGTCGGTGTCGGTGCTACATAGCTCGAGGCTTGGTGAGGAGATGTTGAGTAGAGGGGTTGTGCCTACTCTGGTGACCTACAATACAATTATGAATGGCCTTTGCCAGTGGGGGGAGAGTAAGTGATGCTAGAAAGTTGCTGGATGTTATGGTGAATAAAAATCTGATGTCGAATTTGATTTCTTATAACACTCTGATCTATGATTGCACCATATTGAGAAACTTAGGGGAGACTTTTCTCTTATTTGCTGAGTTAAGATATAGGGGTCTTGTTCCCATTGTTGTGACCTATAATACGCTTATCATGCATGCACAATTTAGTTTATTAGTTTAATTTGGATGAATAAGCAATTGAGCATGGAATGCATGCACGGTAACATAGGATACACGTGAGCATTAGGAGGAATGCATGCACAGTTTTGCACGGAATGCATGCACATTAACATGGTACAAGTGAGCATTGGGAGGAATTGCATTGATAAATATTATTAGTTTATTTTAATTTTTTAAATTATTAAATATTAAAAATGAAATACTTAGGGAAATGTCCCTTGTGAAGAGAGTAATCTCTTGTGATTGTATTTTCATTCTTCAGTAAGAAATAAAGAAGCATTATTCAGTATCTTTGGTGTGTGAAAGTATTATTCAGAATATCACTGTGCTGAATTAGGGATTCAAGGAAGTTTTCAGTATAGGACCATAACAATGCTATATAAATTAAAAATATGATTTAATATTAAAACGTATCTCAACGTGTCGAAATTCATAAGTTTTTGAGATTGATCTGTGGAAGAGTCAAGTCGTGTCGTGTCACGTGTCGGTGTCGGTGCTACATAGCTCGAGGTTTGGGGAGGAGATGTTAAGTAGAGGGGTTGTGGCTACTCTGGTGACCTACAATACAATTATGAATGACCTTTGTCAGTGGGGGAGAGTAAGTGATGCTAGAAAGTTGCTGGATGTTATGGTGAATAAAAATCTGATGCCGAATTTCGTTTCTTATAACACTTTGATTTATGTTTGCACCATATTAGGAAACTTAGGGGAGACTTTTCTCTTATTTGCTGAGTTAAGATACAAGGGTCTTGTTCCCAATGTTGTGACTTATAATACGCTTATCATGCATGCACATTTTAGTTTATTAGTTTAATTTGGATGAATAAGTAATTGAGCATGGAATGCATACACAGTAACATAGGGATACACGTGAGCATTGGGAGGAATGCATGCACAGTTTCGCACGGAATGCATGCACAGTAACATGGTACAAGTGAGCATAGGGAGGGACTACATCGATAAATATTATTAGTTTATTTTAATTTTTTAAATTATTAAATATTAAAAATGAAATACTTGCTATATAAATTAAAAATATGATTTAATATTAAAACGTGTCTCAACGTGTCGAAATTCATAATTTTTTCAGATTGATGTGTCGAAGAGTCATGTTGTGTCGTGTCACGCGTTGGTGTCGGTGCTACATAGCTCGAGGCTTGGGGAGGAGATGTTGAGTAGAGGGGTTGTGTCTACTCTGGTGACCTACAATACAATTATGAATGACCTTTGTCAGTGGGGGAGAGTAAGTGATGCTAGAAAGTTGCTGGATGTTATGGTGAATAAAAATCTGAACCCGAATTTGGTTTCTTATAACACTCTGATTTATGGTTACACCAGATTGGGAAACTTAGGGGTGACTTTTCTCTTATTTGCTGAGTTAAGATACATGGGTCTTGTTCCCAATGTTATGACCTATAATACGCTTATCATGGTCTTTGCAGAATGGGAGACTTGGATGTTGTCATGCGGCTAAAAGATGAAATGATCAAACATGGGCCTAATCCTGATGTATTATTTACTTTTACGATTCTTGTTAGAGGATTTTGCATGATGGGGAACTTGACAATGGCTAAGGAATTGTTTGATGATATGCTTAATAGAGGATTGCAGCAAGATTGTTTTGCATTCACAACCCAAAATAGTAGGTGAGCTGAAGCACGCATCTAAGGCTTTTGGAATGCTATAAGAAATGTCTCCCTATAAAAAGCTAATTAGAGATTAGTATGTGAGGTCACAAATATTTCAATATGCCTCCCTATAGGTCACAAATTTACACCCTAATTGATGAAAATACAGATATTTTTTGCAGTATTTTTTGGCCATGTGAGTTTGTTTCCCTTGTGCTGAAACTTAGGACAATTTTATAGTATTAACAAGTGGAAGCATTAGAAAGTCAGCATAGTCTATAGTCTCAAGACATGTGAATTTTCATAAGGATTAAACTAAGGACCCCCTAAAGAAAAACTGGGATGGGAGATGCTGGCAATTGTTTATCGATCATGTGCCCATTTCTCATTTCTCATGATTTGATCTGTCTCATGACTAGTCAAGATCAACCTTTATCTGATCTTGTAGAGAAACCAATCACCATTAAATTACATCGTGAAGAGAAACAATCACCAGTAAATTATTATATTTTCTAAGTTTTTAATTTTCTACTTATTGTATTTTTTATATAATTTAATTGTTAATTATATATTATTAATATAACGATTTTTGAGCCTATTGAGTTGCGTGTTATTGGATCACTTGTAGATGTTCAATCCTATAAATTTTACACTTGAGGTGTTCAGTGTGAGGGGTGGAGATATTACATGGACAAGTTGAGTTACATTCAAACCTAAATTCTAAGAATTACTTAAGCTTATTGTTAGGAACTGGATCAGAATTAGGGTTCAAGAATAACTTCTTTATTGCAGAAAACAAAGAATGTGTATACAATTGTGATTTCGAGGATCGCAGCCTCCTGCTTCTAACCGACCCTCACTAATTCTTATTCCCAGCTTTTATACATTCCCTCCCTGTTAGTTGTGACTAACTGCCATTAGTTACACTAACTGTTTACACCCCTCAACTACTTATCTAAAGCCCCTATGATAAGTCTCAGCCCACCTTGCATCCCTATCAATACCCCTCCCTTCAAGCTGGACCTTGCCCTCAAGGTCCTCCTCAGGAAAACTAGTCTGCAACTCTTCCAATATCTCCCAGCTGTTTTCATGATGAGGAAGTCCCTTCCACTTGATTAATAACTCCTGTTGTCCTTTAGCATTAGTTCTTTTCTTCAAAACTCTTTCTGGTTTAAGCTGCAATTTCCATTGCTCATCAAGCATTGCTAGTAAAGGCTGAGGGGAACTTGTTGCCTTAACTGATTTTTTAAGTAATGAAACATGAAAAACTGGATGAATCCTGCTACCTGCAGGTAGTTCCAGTTTATAAGCTACTTCCCCAATCTTCTCCATGATCCTATAAGGCCCATAATATCTGGGACCTAATTTTTCATTGAGTTTCCGAGCTAAAGATTTCATTTTATAGGGCTGAATCTTCAAGAAAACCCAATCTCCCACTTCAAAACTCAATTCCCTCCTGCTTTTATTGGCATGCTTCCTCATATGATCCTGGGATTTCAACAAATTAGCTCTCAGATCATGTAAAAGTGTATCTCTGTCCTGGCAAAGCTGATTCACCTCTTCTAATTTGGAAGGAATATCATTCCCTTTAATTAACAAGGGAGGATGTTGTCCATAAAGTGTTTGAAAAGGGGACATCTTGGCTGAGATATTATAGTTGGTATTGAACCAAAACTCAGCCCAAGCTAATTGTGCAGGCCACAGTTTAGGCCTTGTTCCTGTCATGCATCTTGTAATGCCCGATGTTTTAAGCATGTAATTAAGCCTAGATTAAGCCCATGATTAAGGGTAATGAGTAGGCTTAAGAGCATTCAGAGACAGGCTTCACAAAGGCTTGAGAAAAGATGAAGAAAACAGTTTCGAAAATCTCACGCTATCAGCGTGAGATGCCACGCTAATAGCGTGGACTGGCCGAGTCAACGGCGCTATCAGCGTGAGATGCCGCGCTAACAGCGTGAAGTGATCGAGCCTATGGCGCTATCAGCGTGAAATGCGGCGCTATCAGCGTGGGATCGGCGGAAATGTTTTATAAGAGGCCCTTTGGGCTGAGAGAGAGGGAAAGAAAAGAGAAAAGAGAAAGGGTGGAGAGAGAAACCTCCATTGTTGATTTTGAGAGCTTCATATCTTCTCCATCTCTCATCTAAACACCTCCGACCCAACTGAGAAAGTGATCAGAACCCCGAGAGGAGTGAAAACCCCCGATTGATTTTTGAGAAAAGCTGAGAAACAGTGAGATTGATTTCTCAGAGAGAACCCCTGAGAGCTTGAGACCCAGAGCCGAAAGAGGTCTAGATCGAGCGAGTAGTCTGAGGGAAAGTGATCCCCTGATACTTCTGAGCTTCACAGAGGTAAGAAACTCGAGCTCTAACTGTTGGTTCTGAGTTTTGGATTTCGGGGTTTTGGGGTTATCTTGAGGGGTGTTTTTGGAGGTGTTAGAGCCGTTATTAGGCTCGGACTCTGTTGAGTCTTATGCTCAGAGGACTGTTCTGAGGAGTTTAGAGCCTTGAATCATCATTATTGATGAAGTTTGATTTTGGCTCTGAGTCAGTCTGAGCAGAGATAAAAAGGTCGACTATTTGACTAGTCTGGACCTTAGAGCAGTTGACAAAGTTGCTCATGAGATGATATAGATGAGATTGACCGGTTGAAGCTGGTGATTATGAGAAGTTGGGTTTTAGGCTATTGTGAGCAGAGAGATGCTCTATGTTAGCCTGATCAGAGTCTTGTGGAGGCTCTGTAGCCTTGTATAGGTTGAGAGAGAGACCCTGTTGAGGGTCAGTTGATCACTTGTAAAGTGATTGAGTTATGTTTATGGAAAGGAGTGAGGTTCCTTTCTCAGGGACAGTTGAGGTTGTCTGATGAGCTGATGTTGTTATGTGTCTGAATGGTCTGTGATATGTGTTTGGTTGCCTTGTTAGGGCTTGACACGAGGTGTCAGAGGAGCAGACCATCGTTCCAGAGGCCGGAAGTGCAGACACAGCTTGCCAGGTAAGCTCATCGCTCTGGGGGATTAGCCCTTTTCTCTTGTTTATCACCCAAGTGGGTGAATGATGCATGCCATGATTGTTTATATGTATATGGATATATAATTGTGCATAGTGAGATGAGGAAGGCCAGTGTGGCCGCTATGTGATGATATGTATGATGAACCTCAGGATAGACACCGAGATGGTGTGAGGGTGTTATGACACCTGTAGCTGTAGGTGTAGGGCCTCGGGCCGTAGATTGATGAACACTGTGAGAGTGTTCTGAGATGAGATGCAGATCTTAGAATGATCTGTGATAGAACCTACAGGATACTGGACTAGTATCGGGCTAGTTGAGGTTCCCTAGCCAGAGGTAGAGTTTGAGGACTCCCTGAAATAGCTGAGATTCCATGGGAGGTGCCACTGCTCTCCGTTAAAGACCTAAGGACAGATGATTTTCCTTAGGCAGAGATGGTTGAAGTCCTGAGTTGAGTGAGTCCTCAGGCATTATTGTGAAGTCCTGAGATGAGTAATGTCTCAGGCATGGTATGTGTAGTCCTGAGGGAGAGATTCCCCAGGCATTTCTGAGTAAGACCTGATGAGGAGATGTTTCCTGTGATATAGAGGTAGCCTCCTGATGAGGAGATGTTCCTATATCCACAGATGTACCTCCACAGGTAATGGTATGAGATGAGAGGAGTTCCTAGGAGATAGAGTGCCTCCTTCGTGAGATGATCTCTCCTAGATAGTGGAAAGCCCTGAAAGATTGAGTGCCTCCTTTGTGAGATGATCTCTTTCAGGCAGTGGTTTGAGCCCCTGAGGGATGGAGTGCCTCCTTTGTGAGATGATCTCTCTCAGGTGGTGGTTTGACAGTCTGAGGGATTGAGTGCCTCCCGTGTGAGATGATCTCTCTCAGACCGTGATAAGAAGTCCTGAGGGATAGAGTGCCTCCTTTGTGAGATGATCTCTCTCAGGCAGTAGAGCTGTAAGACCTGGAAGATTGAGTGCCTCCTGTGTGAGATGATCTCTTTCAGGCATGTGATTATATCAGCATATGAGATGTATCCGTTATATAGGAGTCCTCCAGACGTGGTTGTACCTATATATTCGGATGAGCCTCATTTCAGAGATGTACCGGTATGTAGGAGTCCTCCATACGTGGTTGTACCTATATATTCGGACGGCCTCTGATAGATAGTGGTGTCCTGCCATGAGATGTCCTAGTATATATTGGATCCTCGGTGAGTGGGGATCGGCATATATATCTAGATGAAGCCTCCGCAGGATGATGATGACCAGTGATAGATGGCGATAACCATAGGAATCACATGGATAATGATAGGTGATGAATGGCGGTATGCCATGAGGATAACCTAATTGTAATCAGGTAGATATCCATAGATTGTGTTGTGTGTGGAAGACCTGGTAGGTGCCAGGCAAGAGTCAGATATGTTGTAGTTCTAAGAGAGGGTTTCTCGAGTAGATGAGAGCCTAGAGTCTCTTAGATGAGCCATATCTGGATGAATAAGTCCTGAATGAGAGTATTCAGGAATATATGTATGTTTGTGGGGAGATTGTGCTTCTCTAGTATGAGAAGTATTCAGTGGTGGACACTTGTATGATAGTACCTCTGAGAGATCTCTGTGAGATATGTAAAGAGCCAGTATGATATATAGATGCCATGTTGATGGCGTGGCTCTGTAAGATTAGATTGATGTGGCTTGTAAGCCAGTATGGTGTATAGATGCCATGATGATGGCTGGACTCTGTGAGAAGAGTCTGAGAGATTGATATAGGAGATGGTTTCCTCCTATTCTGAGATGTTGACACAGGAGATGGTTTCCTCCTGCTTTAAGATATTGATATAGGAGAGGGTTTCCTCTTATTCTGTGACTTCATTACAGGAGATGGCTTCCTCCTACTCTTAAATGTGTAGTCACCTTGTGTAATAAGTGTCTAGTGAGAGACACTGGGATAAGTGCCTCTGAGACATCTATGAGGCAGGCTATGAGAGCCTAGATGAGATACTAATGCCATAAATATGGCTATGATCTTTATGAGATGGCTGAGCGAGCCAGGATGAGGTGGAATACCTCTGATGCTGTGAGCATCCGGTTATGGACCCAGAGAGCTGGGATGTGTGGAAGCTGGGACAATGTCCTAGGCTTTATATGTGTGAGCTAGGATGGTTTCCTTAGCTCTGTTTATACCTGTTGTATATGCTTGGGGGTAAACCAGGGTAAGGGAGGATATCCCAGAACCCTGAGCTTACTGAGATGTTTATCTCACCCCTATTGTGGGTTGTGGTTTTCAGGTGCTTCCTGAGGAGAGGAGCAATCACGGGACATGAAGCGAGCTGAGTGCTGGAGATGGTCATGGGCTGCAGATGAAGATTAGAAGAATCTTTATTTTGATCTCTGTCTTGTTTTGTTCTAGAGGATGGGGTGTGAGTGTACACCCGTTGTACTGTACATATAATGTTGTATGATCAGATGTGGTCTTATTTTTGAGCATGTATATGTACAGATTATGATGAGAATGATGTATGAGAGTATGTTCCTCCTGTCATCCTCTGTTTAGATGTTTATGTATCTGCCTATGTATGTGTTTTTGTATGTTTGTTTTATCTGGATCAGCAGGGGCTTTAGACTGTTTTGTGTGATGTGTTTTATATTTCCTGCATAATGATATCAAGGAAAACGATTCTATCGCTTCCGTGCCGCGCATAGTTAACGCTGTTAGCGTTAGACTGATATGTTGGGTGATAACGCACCGGGTGCACACGGGGTGTTACACATCTCAGATACACTTCCAAGCACCTATTGACAGCTTCTGTTTGCCCATCCGTTTGTGGATGATAGGCAGAGCTCATCTTCAAAGTAGTACCTGCCTTCTTGAACAATTCCTTTCAAAAAGTACTCATAAATAATCTATCTCTGTCCGAAACAATAGAGCTAGGAAATCCATGCAACTTCACTATCTGCTGAATGAATATATCAGCTACCTCCTTTGCTGAATAAGGATGACATATGGCTAAAAAATGTGCATACTTTGTTAGCCTGTCCACCACCACTAAAATAGTATCCTTTCCCTGTGCTTTTGGCAATCCACCAATAAAATCCATTGAAATATCTGACCAGACCTTAGTAGGGATAGGTAATGGCTGCAATAACCCAGCTGGAGCATAGTACTGGCCTTATTTTTCTGACACACTTCACATTCTGCAACATATTGTTTAATGGCTGTCTTCATTCCTTGCCAATAAACCACATTAGATATTCTTCTAAATGTTCTGAAAAAACCTGAATGTCCCCCTATAGGGGAATCATGTAATTCCCTCAATAACAAAGGAATCCTTCTTGAATTTTGGGGTAACACCAATCTGTCTTTGTAATACAGCTTCCCTCCTTTGATAGCATAACCAGGTTTCATATTTGTTTTAGATAAAATCCCTTGATATAATTTATACATTTTCTGATCTGCTCTCAACTCCTCTTCCCAATCAGTCCACTCCTCTTCTTGCACTATTGAAATTGCAGCAAAATGAAATTGCCTTGACAATGCATCAGCAACCAGATTTTCTTTCCCTGGTCTGTATTGAATTTCAAAGTTAAAACCAATCAACTTAGCAGCCCATTTGAATTGTTTTTCAGTCAACAGCTTCTGTTCATTTAAAAATTTCAGACTTTGCTGATCAGTTTTAATAATAAACTTCCCACCCATCAGATAATGCTTCCATTTTTTTACAGCCATCACTACTGCCATTAATTCTCTCTCATACACAGATTTCAGTTGTGCCCTTTCTGACAATGCCTTGCTCCAAAAAGCCAATGGTCTGCCTTCTTGCAGTAAGACAGCTCCTAACCCTGATCCTAAAGCATCAGTTTCCAGCATAAAAGGTTTGGAAAAATCAGGAACCACCAATATAGGTAATTGGCTCATTAGTTCTTTTAACTTGTGAAATGATTTTGATGCTTCTGCAGTCCAATGAAAACCATCCTTTTTTAATAAAGCATTCAAAGGTTGTGCCAATTTCCCATAATCTTTGACAAACCTTCTATAATATCCAGTTAACCCCAGAAATCCTCTCAACCCTTTAATGTCTCTAGGCAAGGGCCACTTGCTCATAGCTTCCAATTTGTTAGGATCTGCTTCCACTCCTTTCCCTGAAATAACATGGCCCAAATACTCCAATGCTTCCTGACCGAAAGTGCACTTCTTTCTATTCACATGCAGCTCTTGCTGTTGTAACACTTGCAAGACTACCTTAAGATGTATTTTATGTTCCTCCTTACTGCTGCTGTATATTAAAATGTCATCAAAGAACACCAATACAAACTGCCTCAGAAATGGCCTTAGCACTTCATTCATTAGAGCCTGAAAAGTGGCTGGAGCATTGGTTAATCCAAATGGCATAACTAAAAACTCATAATGACAGTCATGAGTTTTAAAAGCTGTTTTATGGATATCTTCCTCTTTCATCCTAATCTGATGGTAACCTGCCCTCAAGTCTAACTTGGAAAACCATCTTGCCCCTCCAATTTCATCTAGTAATTCTTCAATCACAGGGATTGGAAATCTGTCAGCCACTGTAATTTTATTTAAGAGTCTATAATCCACACAAAATCTCCAGCTACCATCCTTTTTTCTTACTAAAATAACTGGACTAGCAAAAGGACTAGTGCTAGTCCTAATAATACCAGCTAGCAACATCTCTCTCACCAACCTTTCTATCTCATCCTTCTGATCATGAGAATATTTATAAGGTCTAATGTTAGGGATTTTGTTACCACGTTGAAGATTTATTGCATGATCCTTTTCCCTATGTGGTGGTAATCCCTTGGGTTCCTGAAAAACCACATCAAATATTTCCAGCACTTGCTCCATATCTGCTGGTACTGCCTTCTCTTTTTTCTCCTGCCCAACTGTTTTAATGTCCACCCAATATCTCTGATCATCTTCTTCCATACCTCCCTGCAGCACCTTCAGACTAACAGCAGCTTTGACTAATTCAGGCTCAGCCCTTAAAACAAACTTATTATCCTGAACCTTAACTGTTAAGGTCAGTTTATCAAAATTTGCCTTCACCTCTCCCAAGCTAGCTAACCAATCCATTCCCAAAACCACATCAACTCCTCCTAGAGCAAACAGATAATAATCCTGCACCACCATTAGCCCTTGCAACTTCATTTTTAAATTTTTACATTTCCCACTACACCTTACCTTATGACCATCACCCACTTCTACTGAATAAGGTTGAGTAGGCAACACCTTTAACTTCATTTCTTCTATTAATTTCAATGATATGAAATTGTGGGTAGCTCCACAATCAATAAGAACCACAACTTTCCTGCTGTTTATCTCTCCCCACAGTTTCAAGGATTTTTTTGTAGTGAATCCTTCTATACTATGCAAAGATAACTGATGTGACTCTTCTCCTTCATCCTCTTCCTTTTCTTCTGGCTGCAATTCCTCCTCCTCCTCCTCTTCTTCCCATATCATCACCCTCAACTGCTTATTTTTACAAATATAGGTGGGATGATACTTTTCATTACAAGTAAAACACTCTCCCTTTTTCATCTTGTCACTCACCTCTTGTGGAGATAATCTGTGCACCACTTTCTTTTTATTTCCCATTTCCCCACCTTGCTTCATCCCTCCTATTGACTCTACTCCCTTATTACTCCATGGCTGCCATTCTCTACTGCTTTTCACACTAGAGAAGTTTGATCTTGAAAAATTCTGACCCATCTTTCCTCCCCCAATTCTGGGTAAATTATTCAAAACCCTAATTTTTTCTTCAATCTGCCTTGCCTTTAGCATAGTATCAATCAAGGATTTAGGTTCATGAATCCTTACCTCAGTGGCAATTTCCTCTTTCAGCCCTTTCAAGAAGATTTCCTTCAAAATGCTCTCATCCAATCCTCTTGCCGCTCCCACATGTTTCTCGAATTGCCCTATAAAGATCTGGACTCCCTCTTCTTGTTTAAAGCCAGTAATGACTGAATCGGATTAGCTACATTCACCCCTTGGAACCTCTGAATCACAGCCATCTTAAACCCCTCCCATGACTGTGAATGGCTGCACGATTCCCACCATTGAAACCAAGAAAGCGCTTCTCCCTCCATAGCCACCAGAATCGAATCCAACCTCTCTTCCTCCGGCACCCCTTGCAGACGAAAAAATTTCTCAATTCGAGAAATCCATCCCATTGGATCGTCGCCGATAAACACAGGCAACTCCATCGACCTCCACTGACGCACTCGTCCTTCCTCTCCCTCTCTGTCTCGCCTTTCTTTCACTTCGGCGCTCAGCTTCTTCCTTTTCCGACCGTTCCATCGATTCCGCTATCTTCTGCATCAATGACTCCAACGAACCCAGTCGGGTTTCAATCGCGACCTGACTCGCAAACTGCTGCTCACGCACCTCGTCCACTGCTCGCTCCAACACATCGACCCTAGCCTCCATTTTTCTCGATCCCATCTACCGCACAGAAGCCCCAAGAACGGAGCTCTGATACCAGTGTTAGGAACTGGATCAGAATTAGGGTTCAAGAATAGCTTCTTTATTGCAGAAAACAAAGAATGTGTATACAATTGTGATTTCGAGGATCACAACCTCCTGCTTCTAACCGACCCTCACTAATTCTTATTCCCAGCTTTTATACATTCCCTCCCTGTTAGTTGTGACTAACTGCCATTAGTTACACTAACTGTTTACACCCCTCAACTACTTATCTAAAGCCCCTATGATAAGTCTCAACCCACCTTGCATCCCTATCAGAATTTTAGCAAAACTACCAAGAAGCACTGTGAAGGGAATGCCCTGGCAGAAATCTAACACCTGGAACCAAAGAAATTGGAAGGAAGGAATGAGTATGGCAGGAAAGGGTACTGAGGGGACAGGTATGGCAGGGAAGGGAGTTGAACCTGTCATGACAGCCAAGGGGGGCAATGAAAATTGGAAGGGAAAGAAAACTTTTCACAAATTGTCTCCTGCTGAAATAAATGAAAAAATGAAGAAGGGTGAATGTTTTACTTGTGAAGAAAAGTATCACCCAACTCATATTTGTAAAAACAAACAGCTGAGGCTAATGGTAATGGAAGAAGAGGAAGAAGAGGAAGCTTAAGGAGATCATGAGGAAGAGGGAAGTGAAGGGCTGTATCAACTGTCTCTACACAGCATTGAGGGTTTTACTACCAAAAGATCTCTCAAATTATGGGGCAGAATTAAAGGAAGGAAGGTGGCTATTCTAATTGATTGTGGAGCTACCCACAATTTTATATCTGCAAGGCTGGTAAAAGAAATGAAATTAGAGGTAACCAAAACTAGCCCTTATTCTGTAGAAGTAGGAGATGGGCATAAGGTGAGATGTCAAGGATTGTGTAAAGGATTAGCAATTGAGCTGCCTAATTTACAGGTTGTGCAAAACTGCTATTTGTTTGAATTAGGAGGTGTTGATGTGATTCTTGGAGTAGAATGGTTGGCCAGTTTAGGAGAGGTAAGGGCTAATTTTCAGAAGTTAACCTTGACTATTAAATCTGATGGCAAGGAAATATGTTTAAAAGCTGATCCAGAATTAATTAGAGTTGCTATCAGTTCCAAGTCTGTTAGAAGTATTATACTGGAAGAAGACCGGGGGTTTATGATTGAAGTTAAAACAGTGGAAGCAAAAAGAGGGGTTGAGGAGATGTCTGATTTGGTGCTGGGAGTTTTAGATCAATTCTATCAGGTTTTTGAAGAACCTCAAGGTCTGCCACCTCATAGAAGCAAAGATCATGCTGTAACACCCCGTAGGCCTCCGGAGTATTATCACCCAAAATACCAGTCTAACGCCAACAGCGTTAACTATGCGCGGTACGAAAGCGATAGAATCGTTTTCCTTGATATCATTATGCATGAAATATAAAACACACAGACAAAACATCAACATAATCCCCTGCTGATCCAGATACTCAACATACAATAACATAGGCAGATACATAAACAACTATACACAGATAGTCAAGAGGAAACATAACGAATATACATCACATATCTGTACATACAACCGGTGTACACTCACACCCTACACTTATATAGAAATCAAGAACAAGACAGAGGTATAAAATAAAACTCTTCTAATCTTCATCTGCAGCCCATGACCATCTCCAGCATACTCATCTCAGCCTCAAGCTCTGCGGTTGCTCCTCTGCTCAGGAAGCACCTGAAAACCACAACCCACAACAGGGGTGAGATAAACATCTCAGTAAGCTCAGGGTTCTGGGATATCCTCCCTTACCCTGGTTTAACCCCAAGCATATATAACAGGTATAAATAGAGCTAAGGAAACCATCTTAGCTCACACATACAAAGCCTAGGACATTGTCCCAGCTTCCACACATCCCAGCTCTCTGGGTCCATAACCGGATGCTCATAGCATCAGAGGTATTCCACCTCATCCTGGCTCGCTCAGCCATCTCATAGAGATCATAGCCATATTTATGGCATTAGTATCTCATCTAGGCTCTCATAGCCTGCCTCATAGATGTCTCACAGAGGTACTTATCCCAGTGTCTCTCACTAGACACTTATTACACAAGGTGACTACACATTTAAGAGCAGGAGGAAGCCATCTCCTGTAATGAAGTCACAGAATAAGAGGAAACACTCTCCTATATCAATATCTTAAGCAGGAGGAAACCATCTCCTGTGTCAACATCTCAGAATAGGAGGAAACCATCTCCTATATCAATATCTCAGACTCTTCTCACAGAGTCCAGCCATCATCATGGCATCTATACACCATACTGGCTTACAAGCCACATAAATCTAATCTTACAGAGCCACGCCATCAACATGGCATCTATATATCATACTGGCTCTTTACATATCTCACAGAGATCTCTCAAAGATTAAAGCCATAACCATGGCACCAGCATCTCATATAGGCTCTCAGAGCCCGTCTCCCAGAGGTACTATATCACATAAGTGTTCACAACTGAACACTGCTCCTACTAGAGAGGCACAACCTCCCCACAACATACATATATATATATATATATATATATATATATATATATATATATATATTCCTGAATACTCTCATTCAGGACTTATTCATCCAGATATGGCTCATCTAAGAGACTCTAGGCTCTCATCTACTCGAGAAACCCTCTCTTAGAACTACAACATATCTGACTCTTGCCTGGCACCTACCAGGTCTTCCACACACAACACAATCTATGGATATCTACCTGATTACAATCAGGTTATCCTCATGGCATACCGCCATTCATCACCTATCATTATCCATGTGATTCCGATGATTATCGCCATCTATCACTGGTCATCATCATCCTGCGGAGGCTTCATCTAGATATATATGCCGATCCCCACTCACAGAGGGTCCAATATATACTAGGACATCTCATGGCAGGACACCACTATTTATCAGAGGCATTTCCGAAATATATAGGTACAACCATGTCTGGAGGACTCCTATATATCGGTACATCTCTGAAATGAGGCTCATCCGAATATATAGATACAACCACGTATGGAGGACTCCTATATAACGGATACATCTCATATACTGATATAATCACATGCCTGAAAGAGATCATCTCACACAGGAGGCACTCAATCTTCCAGGTCTTACAGCTCTATTGCCTGAGAGAGATCATCTCACAAAGGAGGCACTCTATCCCTCAGGGCTTCTTATCACGGTCTGAGAGAGATCATCTCACACGGGAGGCACTCAATCCCTCAGACTGTCAAACCACCACCTGAGAGAGATCATCTCACAAAGGAGGCACTCCATCCCTCAGGGGCTTAAACCACTGCCTGAAAGAGATCATCTCACAACGGAGGCACTCAATCTTTCAGGACTTTCCATTATCTAAGAGAGATCATCTCACGAAGGAGGCACTCTATCTCCTAGGAACTCCTCTCATCTCATACCATTACCTGTGGAGGTACATCTGTGGATATAGGAACATCTCCTCATCAGGAGGCTACCTCTATATCACAGGAAACATCTCCTCATCAGGTCTTACTCAGAAATGCCTGGAGAATCTCTCCCTCAGGACTACACATACCATGCCTGAGGCATTACTCATCTCAGGACTTCACAATAATGCCTGAGGACTCACTCAACTCAGGACTTCAACCATCTCTGCCTAAGGAAAATCATTTGTCCTTAGGTCTTTAACGGAGAGCAGTGGCACCTCCCATGGAATCTCAGCTATTCCAGGGAGTCCTCAAACTCTACCTCTGGCTAGGGAACCTCAACTAGCCCGATACTAGTCCAGTATCCTGTAGGTTCCACCACAGATCCTTCTCTGATCTGCATCTCATCAAAACCATAGAACACATCACAGTGTTCATACATCTCGGCCCAAGGCCCACCTGAACCACAGGTGTCAAATACTCTTACACTTTCTTGGTGTCTATTCTAGGGTTTATCATACATGTCGGGCACGGCTTGAGTATTACTCCAAGTGTCGTTCATCTAGCCTTTAAGGCTCACAATACACATAATCATTGAAATAGGCCACTTAGGCCCTTCATCACATATTCTTATCAATTCACGGCCACACTGGCCTTTCACATCTCAGCATGCACATTTATATATCTATATACATATAAACAATCATGGCATGCATCATTCACCTACTTGGGTGATAAACAAGAGAAAAAGGCTAATCCCCCAGAGCGATGAGCTTACCTGGCAAGCTGAGCCTGCACTTCCAGCCTCTGGAACGATGGTCTGCTCCTCGGACACCTCGTGTCAAGCCCTAACAAGACAACCAAACACATATCACAGACCATTCGGGCACATAACACTCATAAGCTCATCAGACAGCCTCAACTGTCTCTGAGAAAGGAACCTCAGTCCTTTCTATCAACCCGAGTCATCTACTCAAGGGTTTTCTCAGGCTAATCCTCTATAAGCCTATCCATAGATCTTTCAGTGGTCCATCTCAGCTCAACCATGGCCTCAGAGTCTCTCTAGACTCAACACCAGCCATCCACACTGAGCATTACAACTCAAACTATTATCACCAGTTTTCATCCGGTCAATCTTATCTATATCATCTCTTGAGCAACTTTGTCAACTGCTCTAAGGTCCAGACTAGTCAAATAGTCGACCTTTTATCTCTGGAGTCAAAATCAAACTTCATCAATAATGATGATTCAAGGCTCTAAACTCTTCAGAACAGTCCTCTGAGCATAAGACTCTACAGAGTCCGAGCCTAATAACGGCTCTAACACCTCCAAAAACACCCCTCAAAATAACCCCAAAACCCCGAAATCCAAAACTCAGAACCAACAGTTAGAGCTCGAGTTTCTTACCTCTGTGATGCTCAGAAGCACCAGGGAATCACTTTCCCTCAGACTACTCGCTCGATCTAGGCCTCTTTCGCCTCTGGGTCTCAAGCTCTCAGGGGTTCTCTCTGAGAAATCAATCTCACTGTTTCTCAGCTTTTCTCAAAAATCAATCGGGGGTTTTCACTCCTCTCGGGGTTCTGATCACTTTCTCAGTTGGGTCGGAGGTGTTTAGATGAGATATGGAGAAGATATGAAGCTCTCAAAATCAACAATGGAGGTTTCTCTCTCCACCCTTTCTCTTTTCTCTTTTCTTTCCCTCTCTCTCAGCCCAAAGGGCCTCTTATAAAACATTTCCGTCGATCCCACGCTGATAGCGCCGCATTTCACACTGATAGCGCCATAGGCTCGATCACTTCACGCTGTTAGCGCGGCATCTCACGCTGATAGCGCCGTGGACTCGGCCAGTCCACGCTATTAGCGTGGCATCTCACGCTGATAGCGCCGTGGACTCGGCCAGTCCACGCTATTAGCGTGGCATCTCACGCTGATAGCGTGAGATGTTCGAAACTGTTTTCTTCATCTTTTCTCAAGCCTTTGTGAAGCCTGTCTCTGAATGCTCTTAAGCCTACTCATTACCCTTAATCATGGGCTTAATCTAGGCTTAATTACATGCTTAAAACACCGGGCATTACACATGCCATCAATATTCAGCCTGGAAATAAGATTCCTAATTTGAGGCCATACAAGTACCCACATTACCAGAAAGATGAGATAGAAAAACTCGTAAGTGATATGTTAGCAGCAGGAATTATTAGGACCGGTATTAGTCCATATGCTAGTCCTGTCATATTGGTCAAGAAAAAGGATGGAAGCTGGAGATTTTGTGTGGATTACAGGGCCTTAAATAAGATAATTGTGCCTGATAGATTCCTATGCCGATCATAGAGGAGTTGCTGGATGAAATTGGAGGTGCTGAGTGGTTTTCCAAGCTGGATCTCAGAGCAGGATACCATCAGATCAGGATGAGAGAGGAAGATGTGCAGAAAACAGCATTTAGAACTCATGAAGGACATTATGAGTTCTTGGTTATGCCCTTTGGGTTAACCAATGCTCCTGCTACCTTTCAGGCACTAATGAATGAGGTAATGAAGCCATTCTTGAGACAGTTTGTCTTAGTATTTTTTGATGACATTCTGATTTATAGTGCTACATTAGAAGAGCACATTATGCATTTAAAGGCTGTGTTACAAGTATTGCAGCAGCAACAATTGTTTGTTAATAGGAAGAAATGTAGTTTTGGTCAAAGAAGTTTGGATTACTTGGGACATATTATTTCTAGTAAAGGTGTGGAAGCTGATCCCAGCAAGTTAGAAGCTATGGCAAATTGGCCAGTACCTAGAGATGCAAAAGGGTTGAGAGGGTTCTTGGGGTTAACAGGATATTATAGGAGGTTTGTTAAGAATTATGGGCAGATAGCTCACCCATTGAATGCATTATTAAAAACAAATGCTTTTAAATGGGGAGAAGAGGCTGATGTAGCTTTTGAACAATTAAAGACAACAATGAAGGAGTTACCTATATTAAAGGTACCAGATTTTTCCAGGCAGTTTGTGTTGGAGACTGATGCTTCTGGTACTGGATTAGGGGCAGTGCTGTTGCAAGAAGGAAGGCCATTAGCTTTTTGGAGTAAAGCTTTATCTGAAAGAGGCCAGCTTAAGTCTGTTTATGAAAGAGAATTAATGGCTGTGGTACTGGCAGTTAAGAAATGGAAACAGTATTTGCTAGGAAGGAAATTTATAATCAAAACAGACCAAAAGAGCCTCAAATTTTTGAATGACCAGAAGTTATTAAATGAAGATCAGTTTAAATGGGCTTCCAAATTGATTGGGTATAGCTTTGAGATTCAATATAAACTTGGGAGAGAAAATGTAGTAGCTGATGCACTTTCTAGACAATTTAATTTTTCTGCCATTTTTGTGGTGCAGCAAGAAGATTGGGGTGAACGGGAGGAGGAACTGCAGTCTGATTCTCAAGTGTATGAGATATACAGAGGGATTTTGACCAAGACAATGGAAAAACCAGGTTACTCTATCAAGGGAGGCAAACTGTATTATAAAGACAGATTGGTATTGGCTAGGACTTCATCCAGAATTCCATTGATTTTAAAGGAGTTACATGATTCACCTGTGGGTGGACATTCAGGGTTCTTCAGAACTTTGAAAAGGGTAGCTGGAGTGGTATTTTGGCATGGTATGAAGAAGGATGTGAGACAATATGTGGCAGAATGTGAGACATGTCAAAGGAATAAAGCTAGTACATTAGCTCCAGTAGGGTTATTACAGCCTCTACCTATTCCTAATAGGATTTGGGCTGATATATCTCTAGATTTCATTGGTAGCTTACCTAAAGCTCAAGGTAAGGATACTATTTTGGAGATTGTAGACAGATTCACTAAATATGCTCATTTCTTAGCTCTAAGTCACCCTTTCACTGCCAAAGAGGTGGCTGATATATTCATTAAAGAAGTGGTTAGATTGCATGGGTTCCCTACATCTATAATTTCAGATAAAGACAGATTGTTTATGAGCCAATTCTGGAAAGAATTATTCAGGCAAGCTGGAACACAGTTGAAAATGAGCACTGCATACCATCCACAAACTGATGACCAAACAGAAGTGGTGAATAGATGTTTGGAAGCTTACTTAAGGTGTTTAACTGGAACTAAACCAAAACAGTGGCCTGCTCACTTGGCTTGGGCTGAATTTTGGTTTAATACTAATTACAATATTTCAGCAAAGATGTCTTCTTTCAAAGCTCTATATGGACAAGAGCCTCCCTTATTACTTAAGGGAGCTGATCTTCCTTCTAAATTAGAGGAAGTAAATCAGATGAGTAGGGACAGAGATGAATTGCTTCAAGAGTTGAAGGGAAATCTGTTAAAAGCTCAAGATCAAATGAGGAAATATGCAGATAAACATAGAAGAGAGTTGCAGTTTCAAGTGGGGGAGTGGGTGTTCCTGAAGCTGCAACCATACAGGATGAAGTCATTGGCAAGGAAACCGAATGAGAAGCTTAGTCCCAGGTTTTATGGGACTTACAAGATAATTCAGAAGGTGGGGGAAGTAGCTTATAAGCTGGAGTTACCTGTGGAAAGTAAAATTCATCCTGTATTTCATATTTCTTTGCTCAAGAAGGCAGTTAAACCTAGTTGTCAACCTCAACCTTTACCTCAAGTTTTGAATGAAAACCTGGAACTTCAGGTGCAAGCTGAGAAGGTTATGCAGCAGAGGACTACAGCACAGGGTCAACAAGAAGTGCTTATTAAATGGAAAGGGTTGCCTCATCATGAAGATAGCTGGGAGAGTTTAGAAGAAATTAGTACTGTGTTTCCTCAATTAGACCTTGGGGACAAGGTCCCTCTTGAAGAGGGGGGGGGGGGGGGGGTATTGATAGATATAATAATAATAGATGGGGCAAAATGTATCATAGAAGGGGAGTTAGTAGTAACTCTGTTATAAGAGTCGATGGCTGTTAAATGAAATGGAGGTTAGTAACTAACTAACAGTAGTTACTAGGAGAGAGATAGATATTATAAATAGATAGAGAAAAGGGAGGGAAGTTAGTTAGAAAGAAGGAGTGGAGAGTGGTGTCTCGAAATCACCATTGTATTCTTGTAAATTCTGGCAATTGCTTTCAGTTGTGAATAAAGCTTCTTGCATTTTTCTCTTTTCTCTGATCCAGTTCTTATCACTGGTATCAGAGCTCCGATCTTGGAGCTGTGGGGAATTAATGGTGGCGAAAGGAAGTGCGAAAATGGAAGCACGAGTTGACGCGATAGAGAGAGCATTAGAGGTGAATCGCGAAACGCTGGAGAGCATTAGTGGGGATAATGCAACATTTTCTCAAATTTAATTTATTGCTAAGGTTGAAAAACCATGCTAATACAAACAAATTCTTTACCTCTTTTTCTCTAGGAATAAAAGTAAAAGGTATTATTCCAAGAAGTTGGTTTTTTAAATTTTCTATGGAAATGAAAGTCCAAAGGATAGAAATTAATTAGAAGTTATTTGGGGTTTTCAGGACCAAATATAAAGATGCACACCTTCCATTTTAATGATTCCTGGACCACCTTTTCCACGGCCTTCATTAGATGCCTTTGGGTTTGCAGCATGTGTGTTACCCGCGGGGCCATCCAACTCTGCAATATATAAAATTAGAGATCCAAAGAAGATGAACAAGGGTAACTTGATGCATGAAAAACTAATTAGCTATGAACTTATTTTGCTATACCTGAATTCAAACTGGATGACAAACGATTAGCGGAGCCAGCTTTATGTGAGTCTTCTGCCTTTATACTAAGATCCGCCATGGAAATTCCTGTGCCAATCAAAAGTGACCAATGATTATTAAAATGTCACACACAAAAAAAAAAAAAAAAACCCTGCCAATCATGCAAAATAATCAGAAGCCACATATGATGTAAATTTATTATCCTTTTTTCAAAATGTTTTATGCAAATAACAGCATCATGCGGTCCATTCATATTTAGACAATGTGCAGCAGGCAACCAGGTATGCTATTATTTGAAAATATAAACTCAAGTAAAAGGCAACAAGCTCATGTCATCCAAAAGAAAAGGTAAATGGGACATGTCTGCTTATAACAACATACTATGCAAGTGAAATTAAGTTAAAAACTAATGAATGTGATGTTATGAATTGTGACAAACCTTTCTTGTCTTCACCCTGCCCTTTCGCCATGGCAAGAAGTTCTTTTCTGTTTTTCCCAACAACATGAGACATGTCCTATAAAATAAGACAGGTCAGGATGTAAAATACCATTATGAGAATAAATATAATAAAAAGCATTCCTTACAGATTCATTTGATGCACATCATACCGGAACAGGAAAGAATGGGGAGTTCAGGTATACATTCCTACAGTGTTCTATGCATGACTCTTTGTTTTTGGTTCCAACATGCTCGGCAACTTCTGTCCAGTTTCCCAAGCCATACATTTCAATTCCTAAAACCAAAAAATTATTCCTCAAAATATCAGATATAAGTACGAGATTTCTTCTTGGAACACATGCTTTACAATTTTGAACCACTAGTCACCATTATTCCCATGAAATAAATTTGAAGTACCTCTAGAAGCAAAATTTCATCATCTGCATTCCAGTCTGGGCAAATAAGAGGGAAAGACAAATTATCCTGTCCAAATAGAATCACATAAAGCAAACCATCATAAGAACAACAATATTGGCAAAACTAGCAGGAACACAATTTGCTCAACAGCTTGGGACATATTCACTTAAACATAAATTCTCACAAATATGAATCATATTTTTCATAAGGTAACAAAACACTTTCAGAACAAACTTCCAATGTAACTTAAGTGATTAATCCTGCAATTGACCAGAGACAGTTAGACAGCTCAACTAGCAGTCTACTGGGGGAAAAAAAAACACAACTTTCTCTGTAACAAAAGCTTTAAATTAACTAAACATTAAATGAAAACATTTGAGATTAACATTTACTGACCATAACCCTGTAAGGGTGGTTGCTTTTATGAGGGGTCACCTCAGCTCCAACAGAAAGCACTCTATACACAAGTCAAAATCCGGGCACATGGCACACTTAATACGGATTTTTCCTGTTATATCCTTATTACAATAATTGCTGTGGTACAGAGCCTTTTTCCCTTAGCCTGCTCCTTGGCCTGGTTCACATGAAAAACCAGTAAAATTATTTTCAAAATCAATATACATGAAAGTGATGAAACAACAAGGCAATTTAAGGTCTAAGTAACTATTACTTCTATAATTTTTTGTTTGTGAAAAATAATTAGTTAGTTTCGTTAACCTAACTGACATTCCACAAGCCTTCCAGCACAACACCAATGAATCACTACGTTTCTTCTTGCTTCCTTCATTATAAGTGGAAAAAGAAATTCCAGGCCATACTTACATAATATCTTCAGCAAAAGATTATACAGCGAATGCATTCAGAGATGAGTAAGGCTTTGTATTTGATGGATGTTGACAACATAATTTAAAAGTTACATCTATAATACACCATAATTACAAACTTATAGTGCTTAAAATAAATACATCACAATATATACATTGTCGATATGTTGTACACACATTAAGATGGTCAAGATTATCTCATTTTACAACAATAAATCTTTATCCTACTTGGTTACATGTATCACATAATGTCACTCAGTTATGAACAATTCATAATCGATTATAAAGCACTGAGAATCGATTATGAATTGTAAAATAAATATGTTCACATGAAAAATAGCACTGCTAAACGATTATAGCGCATGGAAAATGATTATCAGTGATGGGAAATATGGTTACAGTGCAATTTCTGTGCATATCAATAACGAAATAAAAAGGTGTGGCTCTCCCTTCATTCTCACCTATTTCTTCTCCCTCTCTCCTATTTCCCCCACAATTTCTCAAATACCAAACAAAGCCTATAATTTCATAGTATATTGTAGGATCAAAATTGTTCAAATTCTGCAGAAAAATAGAAAAATCACCTGCAGCTCCAGATTCCGAATTCTCTCCACTGGCAGCATTCTTTTTTTCTCCTTGACCTACACAACCAAACAAAAAAAAATTAAACAGAAAAAAACACGAGGGGAAACAAAAAGAGTTTAGTTGAGCATCAAATTGGAAAATAAGCATAGCAATCTAATGCATCGGTGATCAATTAAACACATTCAGGAAAACAACAAATTCAATTTTGATTAACATCCTTTCTCTCACAACGAGACTTGCATTTGGACGAAGGAGCAAAACCATTAAGTATAATCAGATAACGATAAAAATAAAAGAATAAAATAAACCTCTGGTTGGGGTCCTCATCGGCGTGGTGGAAATTCCCACGAGAGCGACCCATTGATTCTGTGCGCGAACTCCTGAATGAATTTGAGTTTGTTGAGACGCAGGATCACAATGGAAGAAAAGGGGAGCTAAAATTTACACTTTTTAGAATAAAAACCCTAGATTTTTTGTGGTTGCAATTGGGTCACTGGAATTGATACAAAAACTAAAGCTTTTAAGTTGCCACTAAGGATTTGGGAATTTACGCGCTAAAATTCGATGAAAAAATATGAAGGAGGCAATTGTCGAAACAACCGCGACAAAAGAGGATTTTTTAGCGTCGCATGAGTTGAGTTCGATGCCTAAGTGGAACTCAGTTACGAGGAATCTATTTCAATTATAACTAATTTTTTTCCTCTCTAATTTAAAATAAATTGTCTTTTTGAATTTAAATTTGAATTACATTTTTAAAAAATATGTACACGTTTTTAGAAAAATCCAACAAGTACTCCTTCGAGGAACTTGGTTGAGACTTGAGAAGGACTTTGAATAGATCAGAGAGTTCCTTCCTTCATTATGCATCGACTCTCACACTGAACATCCAGAAGGAGTCTGGCAAACTTTTAAAGGATTTCAACAATAGGGCCAATCAAGAGCTCAAAGCTGATGTTGACAAGTTTGCAACCTCCTTCTACATGCCCGGCTTCCTTGTATCTTGAGTTGGAGTGCAAGGACTAGCTTCAAAATGTCTTGCGCAATCTTTTGTTTTCTGGTGTCACGAAGCCCAGCTTGGTTTTTCGATTCAATTTTAAGTTCATTTGTCTTGTTTTGTTTGCCTTACATTATGTATTCTCTTAATAACAATATCCAATATTATGCTTATCATTCGAAGCTGGAGAGAGCTTTTGCTTATTTCAAGTTACTTGAATGATTTGCTATACAACATTAATATCCCTACGAAAAATAATAATTTCTTTTTAATCTTCATCAGTATCCTGATTTGCTGGCCTCATTTTTCACAATGACTGAGATCATCCATTGCAATGCAATAAATCTTCTACCATAATACTTACTGCCACCAGTAAACAGAAAACTGTTGTTTTCTACATACGGATCTTACATTGCAACTGCAACAGGCCAGAAATGAAATGCTTATCAAAATGTACAAATTGCAGTCAAGTGTTTAAACCTTTTAATTTACTAGGACGATCCCACCTACACTATTCTATATCGACCAGTGTTGTTAAAACGTAGTTTCAACTCGGTAGAAACGTACGTTTTAACGTTTTTAGGCCAAAAATCGTGTTGAAACGGTGGTTAAAACGCAAAATGGCCTGACTCGGTTGAAATGGCGAGTCAACTCGGTAAACTTGGTTGACTCGGCGAGTTTACCGATTTGACTCAGTTCTTTTTTATAAAAAAAAAATGGATTAAAAACGCGTAAAGGGCTGGTTTTTTACACACCGACAGGCGCAGCTTCTCCCTGGGTGCGCGGCGCGCTGGTCTTCCTGCTCTGTGGCGAGTGCGGTCTGCTCAGCTGCTTCGGCACAGGTTCGCACAGCTTCTCTAAGCATGGGACAAGGAGCATAAGCAGAAGCCAAAGCAGCAAAGAGAAGGAGTATAAGCAGTAGCCAAAGCAGCTTCCTCACCAACTCTAACATTCACCTGCTCGGCTGCTCCTCTTCCTCACCTTCACGTTATTTTTACTCTGCAAAACGGCACAGCAACGAAGGGAAGGAGACAAAGGGAAGGAGATAGACGATGAATATAGCTAGGTTTATATTATTTGGGCCTAATTTACTTTCTATACTCACCTTTTTTCTTTCTGCAGTTTGATATTACATTTTCGAAATTGACTTTTAAGTTTTAATTTAGATAGTTGCTATTTGCAGTCTTTTTTATTATTAATACACTTTACTTATTTTATGATGACTAAGTTTGAACTTATTTTATTTTCTTAGTGTTTATACTTAAATTTGTGATAACTTATATATTGGTGTGTTTTAGTTATATATATATTGGATATTTATTTATTTTATATATGTAATAAACTCTTACATTTCGTTTACATTTCACGTTTTTACATTTTTGCTCATCCCTACCGTTTCTGCATTGACACTACGTTTTAACAACACTGATATCGACAGCAATTGGCATAAATGACTAGAGGGATGTCTGGTTTTTCAATTCCATCAGTCGGTACTGGTACACTGTACACCAATAAAATCCATCCTTCAGTCAAATATCTCCTGACTTTCGATTATACTGTGTTGACTGAAAATGTGAGGCGGGGAAGTTAAAGTAAACAGAATTTCTTTTCTTACGCGATATTGACATGAAAACAAATGAAACCGAAATTATCGTCATTCTTACTGGTTATCTTTGGCGACACGATAATATCTCTCTGCATACTGGCGCTGACCTATATCAGTTAAGCAAAACGCTCATCATGAGTGATTACAATTAGCTGAAAATTTTCCTGCCCTTTCATGTCCTCCATGATCCTGCATTTTAAAGAAGGTAACAGCACATTAAGACATAATCAATTCATTCATTATCACTTCTTCCGTCCCTAATTATAGATCATTTTCAGAAATTTGTTTGTCATTTTTTATGACTTTTTTTTTTATTTTAAGACACATTAATTATTTTTTTTCCTACAAACCCTTACTAAATTATTTTATCTCCAAACATTAATGAGAAATAATTAAGGGGATAGAGAGATTAAAAAAAATTGAAATGATAATACAAATAATTGACAAATTTAATGCAATTAACTATTTTTCTTAAGAGATGTGAATTAGTTTAATCTTATAATTAGGGATGGAGGGTAAAGTAATTTAATCAGAACTAGGCAGCAATATATTCACACCTTACGAGAGCTGCAGCTAGACTTTCAGCATTTGGTCCATCCAAATTTGTGGTTGGTTCATCCAGTGCAAGTATTCCACAATTGAATCAAAAAGTTTCAGCTAAAGCCAAACGTATGATAAGAGATGCCAGAACCTGGAACCTCACAATTAAGTCAAGCTTATTTGTTTATTATTTTTATTCTTATATTAAAAAAGGAATACTAGACATAGGCACATAGCAATTCCCTCGGTGATAATACCTTCTGACCTGCACTACATCTTCCTCTCAACTCCAACTCCGCATCACCAAGCTGCATGAGAACATGTATGGAATGCACAAGAACAATATTTCAAAGATTTTATGAGGAATATTAGACAGCTTCTGAAGGAATTGGTGTTTCAATACGATATGCCAAACCTTGTAACTGTAGGAACGGGTCCCTGCACCTTCGGAGTCTGAATGAATATTGAATACTAATGTAGTCTATATCTTGTCCTCTATAAGTTTGCTGCCACAATTCCCTTATAATTTTGTTGATTTCTTCCATTTTCATTGTGTGGAAGCGCATCAGTGCCCTGAAAGATGAATCATAGAGAGCCACATAGGAATAAAATCAAATGCAGATTCATCAACATCAGCAGCACTTTAACCCAAGTTAATTGAGGTCACTTTAACCCAAGTTAATTGAGGTCGATGATAGATGAACTCAATGATAAATCAGAAATAAAACAAAGAAAGAGAAGGTGAGAGAGGAAGGAAAAATGGGAATAGGACACAAAAGATAGAAAAAAAAAACTAAAATAAAAGAGGAGTGAAAGAAGGACGAAAGAAGAGGAAAAAAACTAAAAAAGAGAATAACTGGAACATAAAACTACTACTGAATTTATCCTTCCACCAAGCTTATAATTTTCCTCCACTCTATAATGATCAGTAATTGGATACATACGTATCTAATTTGTTAACAAGTGTAACCATATTGATTAATGCTTGGAAACTAGAAGTGGACAGTTTAATATTATTTCATTTCATAATTTGTAATTGTATTTCAGGCGTGATAATTAGTTGCAACAAGAACTAAACTCAAAAAATGAGGAAACCGATTTTATGAACTTCTTGAAAGACATGCACTTCCATGCCTTGACCTAATTATATTTTTTATTCTCCTTGGTTTATTATAGTTTGATGTTGTTGGCTCCCCCTTGTTCAATTGCAACAATGTTATTCTGATAGTTTTCCAGTTGATGCAGTGAAGCTCCCAATCAACCAGATGCAGACTTCATGTTCTTTTGCTAATGTGGCCTTTTGACTTTACTCAGGTCAAAATGGCATTTCATAATGCCACATAAGCAAAGGGTGCCATGTTAATGCCAATTAGAGAAGGAAACTTGATTGCATCCAATTCAAAAACTATGGGGCTCTGCATTATCATATAATTTAAGCTAAATGTTTAATGAGATTAAATTTCAAATATTAATGCTTAAGGGACCTAAAGTGTAAACCAGCCTTCTATTTTCCATGTCAGGAAGAATAAAGCATGTGCATTTGCATTCCTAACACATATAACATGCAATTGAGCAAGTAAATGCACGTAATATAATTATAGCAAATAACAAAAATATCCAGCATTACCCAAACAGCTTATACCAAAGCTGCCAAGTAACCTCAGCACCTCGCCATGCAAAATGATGCGGTTACATATGTCAGCTTTTGAAGTACAAGCGAGAAATGACCTTATGAGGTAAGAAGTTTTC
>PYAF01004493.1:402657-446411 GCA_007407185.1 Glycine tomentella
GTAATTGATGACAAGTGCCTATTCTGCAGAAGGAATTCGGAAGATGCGTCTCATCTATTATTCAACTGCACTAGGATTTTGCCGTTATGATGGGAATCCATGTCGTGGATTAATTCTGTGGGGGCATTTTCAATAATCCCTAAAAAACATTTCTGTCAACACTCTTACTGTTACACAAATGGTCTCAGAATTCGGAGGTGGCAGACCTGGTGGATTGCGCTGACCTGGTGCATTGGCATGAGAGAAATAGGATTGTATTTCACAGAGAGAGTTTTAATGCCCAAAAGCTGATGGAGGATGCTCTGTGTTTTTGCTGGTCATGGCTTTGACATTCCTTTTCACTACTGGTGTCTAGTAATATTAGGGATGGTTTCTGTACTCAGCGAAGGGGATAATATACACATTTGTAATTTGATGTTTAGGGTGTGAGCCTAATGCCCAGCCAGTTCTTTGGCATCCTATTTCATGTTGTTCTCATGTATTAGGCTGCCACAGGCTTGTGATGTCTTTAGGTTGTATATATTTCAGTACCAATGGTACTCTTTTATTCTCATATATATATATATATATATATATATATATATATATAATTAGTTTTGCTGATAAAAAAAAAGTCTTAAAATGAACTACAAACGAGTGTATGTATCAATCAATAAGCTTGAGAATTTTGAAAAATAGGCAATTCCTTCAGTGGGTGGGTGGGGCGGGCGGGTAGCTGTTTAATTTCTTCATTCTATATAGGCAAAGATACAACACATTGAATTTGAAGATAGAATATATAGAATGCACCAAAAACAGTTCAAAAAGAAATAAACAATAATAACTGATTGCATAGACCGTTAATCATTTTATTAAATTTTCTTTTGAAAATGTGTATAAGGTACTCTCATATACATGGAAAGGGGTAAAAAAGCAATTACACATGCCTATAACCTAAAATTAATGTCCATTCTTGGTCTTGCAATTTGAGGGAGGCATTTGTAATTAGGGGAGCATATAGCTTTTAATTTTCTATCCTTTTATATCGGGGTGTGACCTACAACCTAGCTAGATCTTTAATAATAAATAACCATTCTTTCATCCTTACATGATAAGTGCTGATAAAAAAAAAAAAAAATCCTTACATCATAAGTTTATTCACCAGCTGCAATAACATTCTCAAGATGCCGAACTACATGCAATTTATAGTCTTTGTTTAGATGCTTTAATAGGGCACTATGTGTGCATGAATCAGGCTGAATTTCTCTATCTAGCATATCCTTATACAACCTCAAAGCTTCCTGCCAGTGGCCCAAGTTACAGTTCTCATTTATTAAAATAGTGTAAGTATACTTATTTGGAGAAATGCCCTTTGCTTGCATTTTTGCAAAAAATTTGTATGCCTGATCCATCTTTCTCACCTTGCAAAGTCCATTGATTAAAGCATTGTAGGTGATCACATTTGGATGTACACCCTTCTCATGCATCTCAAAAAAGTGCATAATAGCAAGTTTCAGCCTTCCCCTGACTGCAAACGAATGAATCAAAACTGTGTAAGTGACAACTGAAGGCAATATCCCTTTGCTCAACATCTCAAGGAACACCTCTCTAGCCTTCCTAAGATGCTCAGCCATCAAGTGAGCATGGATAATGCTAGTATATGTTACATGATCTGGAACAAGTCCATTGTAGAGCATTTTCTTCACAAGTTCACTTGCTTCTTTCAAATTGCCCAACTTGTGGAGCCCATCAATGAAGACATTATAAGTGATTAAATCAGGTGGAAAGCCTCTGGCTAGCATTTCTTCTTGCATTCCAAAAGCCTTAGATGGGTCACCAAGCTTCAGCTCACCTACTATTCGGGTTATGAATGCAAAACGATCTGGCTGCAATCCTCTATTCAGCATCTCATCAAACAATACCTTAGCCATTGGCAAGTTTCCCATCTTGTAGAATCCTCTAACAAGAATTGTAAAAGTAAATACATCAGGATCAGGCCCATGTTTGATCATTTCATCTTTTAGTCGCATGGCAACATCCAAGTCCCCCATTCTGCAAAGACCATCGATAAGCGTATTATAGGTCACAACATTGGGAACAAGACCCCTGTATCTTAACTCAGCAAATAAGAGAAAAGCCTTCCCTATGTTTTCCAATCTAGTGTAACCATAAATCAGAGTATTATATGAAACCAAATCCGGCATCAGATTCTTATTTATCATAACATCCAGCAACTTTCTAGCATCACTTACTCTCCCCCATTTGCAAAGGCCATTCATCATTGTATTGTAGGTTACCAAAGTAGGCACAGCCCCTCTACTCAACATCTCCTCCCCAAGCCTCAAGGCTTCATCAAGCTGTCCTTTCTCACAATATCCGCGAATCAAGGGGTCATATGTGTACGCGGAAACCTTGAGCCCCAATCTCAACATCTCCTGGATAAGCTCCTTAGCCTGCTCCAACTCCCCATTGTGAGACAAACCATTTACCAAAACATTATACGTGACATCGTTGGGCAAACACCTCATCTTCTGCATCTGAGGTAAAAGCTGCAGAGCTTCCTGAACCTTCCCTTGCTTGCAAAAGCAATCCAACATTGTGTTATAAGTAACAACCGTAGGGCGAATTCCACACTCCACCATCACATTATAAACCTCCCTTGCGACGTGGATGCTACTATCCCTATCTCTGACCAATCTGAGTATTCTATTGCAATTCTTCACATCAGGCAACATGTCCATACTAACCATCTTATAAAATACCAACAAACACTTCTCAAGCATCGATTTTTTTGAGTAAATCCAAAGCAACAAATCCAGAATAAGCGTAGCAGATGACATTGATACCTCGGAGGAAGAAACAACATCCACGACGCCGTTGTCCATTCTAACGGAGATGACATTCTCCATGACGCAATAGGCGGACCGCATCAAGCCGTTCCGCGCGAGAATGTCGAGGATGACGGCGTAGGCCAATTCAGACAGCTTGAAACCGGTTTGCCTCTCGGCCCACCGGAAGAACTTCAACGCGACCGTGGGGCGGTGGCGGACCGTGTTGAGAACCCGGACGAGTGATTGCGGATCGGTGACCGCGGCATGAAACGGAGAATTCTTGTTGCACTGAACGGTGCTGGTGCTGAAGCTGAAGAAGGAGAAGGGGAAGAAGAAGCGCGCTTCATTGAGGGTTATGAAGGGTTTTGAGGAGGCTCTAATAGAGAGGGTCATTGATAGACTGACCGAAAGGGAAAACCACCAAAAAGGTAGGTTTTGTGTGTTTTGGTGGTGGGGCGACGGGTTTTTGGCCGCGGAGGAGGGGGGCTGCAATTTTTTTTGGGTTCTCGGATGCGGGGGAGGGATTGGAGGATGGGCTACTTGCTAGTATGCTAAGCTATATATGAAGGAGGCAATTGTCGAAACAACCGCGACAAAAAGAGGATTTTTTAGCTTGCATGAGTTGACTTCGATGCCGTAAGTGGAACTCGGTTACGAGGAATATGTTTAAATGTAACTAATAATTTTTTTCTCTAATTTAAAATAAATTGTCTTTTTGAATTTAAATTTGAATTACATTTTTTAAAAATATGTACACGTTTTATACAGTCAGTTTCAACTTATCTCCCTTAAAATGAAATTTTAAAATAATAGTATTTACATACTTATTTTAAACGATCTCATGAATTTAAATAATTTTATTCCTACTCTTATATTTATTTTAAAATTATGAATTAGAATACACAATTTGTAAATTATATTCATTATAAGGATATTTTGTATTTTGAAAATAATTATTTATTATAAAATTTAATTACATGAAATAAAGCATTGATCTTTGAGAATTAACTTATGTTTTTAAAAATAACTAGTTTTAAGAACTTCGATAATTATTGAACCTTCTTTTGATATTTTCTTAAGTGATCTTCAGTTGGTATTAAATTAAGGGCATTCATCAAGAAGGTTCTGTTTGCGTACATTCATAAATAAAATGTAAAAAAAATATTGTATTTAGGCCCTATTCGTGCAGTGTTTTCAAAAAATAGGTTTTTATTTGGTAAATTTTATTTGTTCCGAGCGTATTTGAAAATATTTATATTTTGAATTTTGTTATGGAAGTCCCTGTTACCCCAAATCATACTATACCCATCAAGACTTGATCAAAGCCTATCAACAAAATAACACAAAGCTTTAACCGTGCATAAAGATAAAAGATATTAACCAATGATATCTTTTATCTAATATGCGGATTGAATAGATAAAAGATATTAACTAATAATATCTTTTATCTTTTCTTTTATCCTGGATTGAAAGAGAAATCAATAATACTTTTCTCTCATTATCTTTTATCTAATATCTTTTTTTATATTGGTTATGAGATTAGTGTTATATAAATAAATACACACCACAAATAAAATACACATAAGATACACATAGTGACTCTCTTTTTGTAAATGCATATTCGTATTTTAATAAAATATAAATATTTATCATAAAATTTTATATTTTATATATTTTATCTTTGTGTTTGAATCGAATTATTTCATATGATAATAATAATTATCAATTTTTATTTTTTAAATAAATTGTCTCTACTAATACAAGATTCTAAATCCTTAAGTAAATCAATATTTTTTAAATATTGATTAAGAAATTAAAAGAAAAAATTATTAATAAAAATATAAGAGAGTGTAAAAAAATAAACATCACAATTTTATATATTCTAATAAAAGGTGGCGTCTAAAATGAACCACCCGTTTTACGGACTCACCAGTGAACCGTGCCTTTTTACCTACAATAGCTGGTCATTTACCAGAAGCAAAAAAAACAACACAAGAAAAAAAAGATAAATTATATTTTAATAGAGAAAGATGATCAGTTTATTAGGTTACAGGTTTGAAATAAAAAACAGGCTACTTGTTCAACTGGTAAAGCGGTAGAAAATTTTTTTCCTAATATTATCAACTCTTTTCCCACAGCCGTGCATTTTTTGCCACACATATGCTCCATTCCAAAAATTATTTAAAGTATATAATAACTAAAATGGATTTTACAAACTTATTTATTTTATTAGGTTTGAAAAAAAATAAGTTTGAAATTAAAAACAGGTTTCAAATTAGGTTTATGATATTTATTTTTTCTTAAATTTATTTTTATTTTAAAAACATCGGTTTTCAAGATTCTAAGTTAAACTGATGTTAAGTAAAACTGATGTTAACATCGGTTTTTATATGGGAACCGATGTTGTTCTTAAGTAAAACTGATGTTAACATCGGTTTTTATATGGGAACCGATGTTGTTTTTATGATATACCGCGACGAGTAAACTTCACTCTGGCGCCCATATCTACTGAAAAAACATGTACACGCGAAAACGACGATCGAAGAATGTAACTAGGTGTGGGTGCCTGGCGATGACTATCAACGACTGCAGAATTTATTTTGGTGTGATGGTGAAAGTAAATTGAACTACTCGGTGTTTGGTGATGTTGTTGTTTTCGATGCGACCTATAAAAAAATAAGTAGATTTGTCCATTTGTCATTTTTTCAGGTGTGAACCACCATAATCATACGACAGTGTTTGCTGCTGCTGTTGAGACCAATGAGATGGAGAACACATATGTGTGGTTGTTGGAGCAGTTCCTAGAAGCCATGAATGGGAAACCGCCTTTGTCAGTCATTACAAACGGAGATATAGCCATGAAGTGTGCCATCAAAAGAGTGTTCCCGAATGCTCATCATAGATTCATAGGTTATGTTCAACGAGCCATGTACGGGACAACGGTTTAAAACATCGGTTCAGCATTGAACCCGATGTTGTCGCACCATCTTTTATGCTTTTCAACCTTTCATATATCACATGTCCACATCGGTTATTCATGGCAAACCGATATTCTTTACGTTTTTTAACATCGGTTTTGGGAACCGATGTTAATTTCAACGGTTCGATTGGTTCCGTGCTTGTATGACGTTTATCATTTCATTACAATTTCAAATATATTGACTATATTTATCTAAAACAGTTTACTGAATGTAAAATGGAAAAGTAATTTTTAATATTTACACAGTTAGAAAAACTCAATCTATTGTATATGTCATTCATATTTCTGTAATGTGTATGAATTAAACAGAACCATAAAAACCAAAACACGTAACATAATGTGACAGAGTAAATCATACAAAAATACAAAAATAAAGGCTGCATTAAACAAATAGAAAAATGAATGTTGCACCAACTATAACCTTGAAATTAATAAATTAACTAACTACTTGCACTGCAACTACTTAGTACCTAATTGCACCTCCTTTATTCATACTCGTAGTAAAAAATACTATAAAACATTTTTTAGTTAATGATGTCCATTTAAAATAATTTCGGCACAATGCGGTAAAATATCTCCACATTTTTTACTGCGTTTTTGAAATTTAATACTCTTAATTAACATTTAAATGAATAACAATACAAATTATCTTAAAAATGTACGTGCAATTTGTATAAGCACAACTTGATAAATCATTCACCAGTTTCACAATAATAATAACAAACATGTATGAAATTCCATCGCTTAATAATTAGTATGCACTTCAAACGATTATGGTTATGTTATATCTTCCCAATGTCAAAAACTCAACATAATACATCTGTCTACACCCCATAACATGTCATATATATATATATATATATATATATATATATATATATCAATCTACTACATTTGTACATGTACCCGTGTAAACATTCAAACTGTCTCATGTCTAATATATCTACATCCCATAAGTGTAAAGCAGAAGTGTAAACCAGTTCTCACAAACCATATGATAAACATTTAAATATAACAACAAAAACATAAATACTAAGCATCATAACTATTGTTTAAGCAATGAACCAAAATACATGGTTACTGGTGGGATCAGGAAACTCCATTACAAAATCAATGTTTGGTTTCAGTTTTTGTTCCATTGCAAACTGTTTCCATCCAGCACCTATTTTAGCATGTCTGCGATCATGAGCAAAGAAAATTTTAAATTCTCTGCTTTCATGAAGCACAATATGAGTAAATCCAGCCTCACTTAGAAATTTATACACTGTACATGGCAGATCCTGCAATACATACTCAAGTATTACAATTTCATATATGATATATCAATGCCATTCATTATAATAATAACGAATCATACAATGTAATCATAATTTCCTTACCAAATTACTACTCTTGATTTTATTTTCGGTCAACATGACACGAAATATGACAGCGTTAGGGTTTGATTTGTAGGAAGAGTGCCAACGTGGAAATTCATGTGGTAGACGGTGAGTTTTGTCAACAATCATGAAAAACAAAGATTTCCCATGCAAGGTAAATGTCACAAAATGGTCTCCTTGAAGACTATAGTACTGACTTATTTCAGTCATCCATCAACAATTAACGGCCTCTCCAACGACTGATTGAATTTGACAACATGACGCTTGCCATGGCAATCTACCAGATGCCATGTGTCATCTAGCATTTTTTTGTAGGCTAACACATAACTTTTCCGCAGTTCTGCATAAGGCTACATATGAAGTTGTGTTTAGACATTAGTGCCAATAGTCTACAAAACATTAACATAATCAAATTAACACGTATACTGGTACAAAAAATTAACAAATTCTACGTGCTAACCGTGTCCTTCATATGCACAACACGAATGCTGAATTCAGGTGTCCTCTCACGCAACTTCATTTATAAGGCCATTTCTTTATCACTTTCACTAATTCTGGACATTTCTGCTAAATAAACATCACGCAACGAGAATTGAAAATCATACATGAAAAACATGCAATGCTCAATCAGTCAACATGTTAAACAGTCATATATGATGTTATGAACAACGTCGTTATGATTTTACCAATGCAATAACCTAATGAACCAAACCACAAACCCTAATGAAACAAAACACAAAACTGGTAAAGATGACCATTGCAAAAAACCATCGTAAATACTATCCATTGATCAACTTCCAAAATGTCACACAACCAGTTATTTAACGGTGGATAACATTGACAAATCTCAAAAGCCCATTTTGAAAATGAAATAACAAACTGGATAACAAAAAAGTGGGTGCACAAAGCAAATTAGGCCCAACTAACAATAACCGCTTCTTCTCTCCTTCTTGGCAATGCTGGTCCGCCGTCAACTTTCCATTTCTAATGACCTGTTTTCTCCTTCTCTTCTCACTGCAGGCTATTTGTCCTTCGCCTCTGCTTAAACCACGGTCGACGGCTACATTCAACGGTGGCACGTGGGTCCGCCGCTGACTCCCAACAACAAACATGACAACACATGACTCCCACGAACGACATTTGGACAAAACATTACCATCAAAATCAAAAATATTTAGTACATACCAACATAACACACCATTTTTCAAATAACAAAAATCTAAAACCCAACATCATCTAAATGTAGGAAAATCATACCATACCAGACCCTGCACACAAGTCAGTCGTCAATGATATGCAGTCGTCGTCTGATGCACCAACAATGTCTTCTATCGTCTCTATGGCCTTCCACAAACGCACACTACCAAATTCTAAATCATTATATCAGTTAAAAATGTCACGCAAAAAACAATAAGCCAAATTAAGCGAGCATTCCAGCGGTCATGGCACAGTTTAAATTTTAAAGTTTTAAAGGAAAATTAATAACCGGTTGCACGATTCTCGAGATGGTTTCGAAAAGGCAGATCTGCTGCAGGCTTAGGATCCAACGGCCAGGAATGCGTTTCGTAAGTTACGTACCAGTTGGGCTTTGGTACCCTAAAAAAAATTTAATTTTTTGTCCTAACACATGTAAGTTTAATGTGATAAATAAACTAAAAATTTAATTATTATAATATATTAAATAATAATAATAATAAACATAAACTTGATACAAGCACGGAATGGTGCAAAGCACAAGAGTATTACAACGAACTGGAAAAACAGCTTTCTACATCGGTTATCTAAGACATTTTAACATCGGTTTGCCATGAATAACCGATGTGGACATGTGATATATGAAACGTTGAAAAGCGTAAAAGATGGTGCCACAACATCGGGTTCGATGCTGAACCGATGTTGAAAACTACAAAAGCATCGGTTCCTGTTGCAACCGATGTTGTTTTTTTAATATTATTTAAAATATTTTATCTGTTTTTTTAATTTTACCAATTCTTCAACCAGAAAGTTTAATATTCCAGATCCAATGTAAATATTGTCAATGTACACAAAAGAATATGCTAAGCATTAATATATACAATTGTTTTTAAAATCCAATAAACCACCTAATCTACTAATAATACATCTTCTCTAATTTGAAGAAAAAATTTCGCCCATTGGTTTCTTATCGCCTTCAACGTGTCGGCTTCCAATGGTCTTTCGTCATTGAAAAACTGCATGACATAAGAAAAATGTTATAAGTACAAAACAAAAACAAGTAAACAAAAAGAATTTGTTTTCAAGTAAATAGCTAACTAATTACCATCTCTCAGTTATCTGTGAAGCCTCCTTCGACTATTGTCTGCATCCAATGCATGACAAAATACCCACACTCAGTGCTTCCTGTTTGCTTATTATACTAAATTGAAAAACACAGTCAAAGTTAAATGGCAATTACCGTAAATATTAATAAAAAATAATTCAATTCTTAAACCATGATTTATGAGACGACTTACTTTAAGCACAATCCATTTAGTTGTAGCCTTTGATTTATTTGTTAGAGAGTCATCCACTCCCTTCAAAGCACTGTTTAAGACAAAGTTGTATGCATAGTGTAGAAGTTACCTTTAAACTATAGAAATAACGTCAATGTGTTAGAAATGAGAACCTACCTGTTAATAATTCCTTTGAGGTAGTTATCAGGCCTGTGATGCAATGAACAGAACCAGACAACTACATTGGCCTTCGGACATATAACTACCAGTTGCCAATGTGAACTGCATTGTCGAAAACAAGGTTATTGTACTGCATACATTAATTAAATTGTGATTCTCATTTATACTTACCCATTCAAATACGGCGCAAGGTAGACTTTTTTCTGTGAAGCCTGCATCCATCTCTTCATTTTGAGATTGGCCAGATCTCTGTATAGACTGTGGCTCAAGAAATCCATACACATCAGGATTATCTGATTGCAGACTTAAATGATTCATATGCCTATTGTGCAGTAGTGAAAATAAAGTAAGTTATGGTAGAATATAAAACTACTCAGCAAGTAATGCTAGTCAATTGTAAGAGACTTACAACATCCACAATTGTATAACGAAGATGTTGAGACATTGACCACCATGGATGATCTCCGAAATATCCTCATGCTTGATGTACAACGGGAAGTTGTCATTATGCACCCCGAACATCAGCGGCTCCCATGGCACCTGGAAGGGTCTGAGGAAAAGATCGGGGATGGTCAATGCTAAATGGTACAAGGGATCAGAAACACGTTCCAGCTTATGTACAGGTTTCGCCGGTCCCTTGGATTCTTCTTTATCCTACACGGTTAACAACCAAGGGTGAGCAATCATGTTAAGTTCAAATGTGACAAATCATTCGTAAACTAAAAGACATTAGGGAAAAATAACAGAACCTGAGTCAAAATTGTCTGTACAAGATGTGTCGGCCAGGCAAGGAAAGTGTTAAGTGTCTGCCCCACTAACACAACCTCGTTAGTGGGAACAGGGACGGGAGCCTCTGTATCGTGAACCTCCCCAACACTCACCTTTACCTGATTAGCTGCGAGAGGGACGCTGTGCACAGTCGTCGATCCCTCATGAACTCTGCCAAGGGCAACAAGGCGGGGAGGATTGCCATTCACATACAACCCACGGATGTGAGATGCACCCGTGTCTGGGTCATTGGCAGAGGGATGGACACAGCTTCCCTTGGTGCTAACATGAGCACCAAGAGGACATGACTCAACCTCCAGATGCTGAATGGCAGGCTGAGTCTGGATGTGGGACTGCAGCTGGCTGAAGCTCATCATCACCTGTTGGGTAACTCTTTCAGTGATTGACTGTGTAAGTCGATCACTGATAGATTGCTCCAGCTCGACCCTGATGTTGTCTTTCAGGCGATCCAAGTCTTCAGGCGTCATGGATGAAGACTTTGACTTGCTAGATGATGATGGAGCCGGTCCGAAGTATTGGGTGATGGTCACACCAGCTCCAGCACCACGGACACGGCCAGGATGCTCCGGTCGTCCAATGGCAGCAGCCAGGACATCCTGACGACCCTGGCTACAAAAGAACCCTGGGTGGATTGCTCTTCCAGGGAATTCTGCAATCAAAATAAGTAGACCATGAAATTTTGTGACACGAAAATTAAGTAAATGTGTATGAAATTGTTGTTTTTACTTACAATCCTCTCAGCAATGTCGTGTGCCGCCTCCAAAGTCATGTCGCCGCTTTTCTTTGTGCGAGCCAGCTTCCACTTCACGTGTCGTCCCACAGGGGAGGGAGGATGAATGATGGTGTCCGTGCTGTCATCACGAGTTCTCCGTCCAGCTGCTTCTTTTGTTTTTCCTCCATCAATCTCTTTTCCAACAACTCATAACCCCCTCGTGACAATACGTGAGGGGCGGTGTTTTGCTTCTAGATTGCCTGGGCCTTCTTTCTCACATCCTGTAACAGGTAGACACATATGGTTACCAAATAGGAGACTGTATGACAACATATTTGAATATTTAACGGCTAACAGTTAAAACAACTAACCTCCCAGGAAGCTGCTCGCCTACTCTGACAGAATTGGGTCCACTTTTCGTGACTGATGCCGTATGTTTCGCATACAGCATCGACAACGTCGTCGTTGCCTTCTGCGAGGACCCATTTTCTTGTCAAGTCCGATTTGAATTGCCTCCAGTGCTTGCCCACGGTCTGCAGAATCTTCTTCTTTGTCCTTTGGTCTGACGTTTCAGGTATATCAAATTCAGCCTGCATCAAAAGGAACTTACTTTTCAAGTCACATGAACAACAATTTATTTGTGGAATGCTTTAAATTGTAATACCTGAATGTCATCCCAAATCAAGTCCTTCTGCACTGAAGGCACTTTGTTCCAATTAGGAAGGGTGATATCCACCTTGTATCTGGCCAAGACCCCAAGATATGTCCTCAATCTCTTTGCCTGAGGACCTTCAGCCTTCCCTGTGCTAGGATCCACATGGACCATCGGTCTTTCAGCACCAGGAGCTCTAGTAGGCAGTGACCTAAGCTGTCTTGCTTTCCTCGTCTTCTTCGATGTAGGCAACGAAGGTGTTGGCTCAAGAGGAGGTGCTGACTCAGGAGTAGGAAGTGGTGACTCAGCACGAGAAGGGGAGGTGGGTGGTGTAGTCATCATCATGTTATTCTACTTTTCGGCTTAACTTGTCTGTAACTTGGACTTGATAAGGCAGAGAATAGTTGATGTGTATTTGGGCGCGAAGGCACGTAGGAGAAGAGTTGGTGTCGACGGTGATATGGTCGCCAAGGCACGTAGGACGGTAGGAGAACAGATGGTGTACAGTACGGTGATATGGGCGCTTCAGTAGATTTGGGCGGCAAAGTAAAGTTTAATCGTTGCAACGGGTGGTAACCGATGTTAACATCAATTTTACTTAACATCAGTATAACCTAAAATCTTGAAAATCGATGTTAACAGTTCAAGGTTAACATCGGTTATACTTAAAAATGTTGACAACCGATGTTAACAGTTAATGGTTAACATCAGTTTTGTGAAAAATCTTGAAAATCGATGTTAACAGTTCAAGGTTAACATCGGTTATACTTAAAAATGTTGACAACCAATGTTAACAGTTAATGGTTAACATCAGTTTTGTGAAAAATCTTGAAAATCGATGTTAAATAAGTCCGATTATTTACAAAATTGCCACCGCGTTATCGTTGACAAGGGTTACAGTGGTCAAAAGAAACGTTATCATTACGGCCCATGGTCTATGATGTGACGACTTGAAAATGCCGGCTCGCCCCCATCGGTTACATTGGTCTAAAGATACGTTATGATTACGATTTACAACCCATGACGCATGAGATCATACAGTCGGGTGGGAAGTTATGTCATTGGTTATATTGAATTATTTATGTATTACTTAATATATTAACACAAATAAAACGAAATATATACAACAAACAAAAGGTTATTTTATTAATATTATTTTTACATACATATGTGTAAAGACAAACTTAATTAAAAACGAAAGGAACGGCTTCTAAACAGACGTAAGATCCATTATGAAATCTGTCACCTACCTGAAAGCAAGTATGAACATTGAAAAAACGGTAAACAGAAAACATTAGCACAAACACAAAATTAGCAGGTGAATGCATGAAGACAAACGGCAGTAGTCCACTTACCATGTTGTTGTTCGTTGTCAGATTCTTCTGTTTCCGCATCAACATGCCATCCTAGAACATTTGGGAAAGGGTCGAAGCCATCAAAGAAGAAGTCGACATAAGCCTCTCTGGCTTCCTCGTAAGAATCATATGAACCGTGATAACTTTGCATGAAGTGGTTGACCTGCTCAAATGCCTCCTTGTAGTCGAAGTAAATCCCTGGTTTACGACCGATGAAAACTACATGTACTTGATCTTCAATGTTTTGGGCCATTCCAGGTTAACTGCAACGGACGCACAGTGTAGTACGGGTAGGTGGTTAACACTTTCAGTTTTATCACTTATTTTCTTCCACCAGATGGAGTTCAGCAATGGTGTGGGAGTGACTGAGTGGGTAGCTTAGTAGTCAGACTTATATTGGTTGTGTGGAAACAATTGACAGTGATTCAGTGAATGTGGAGCAACATAAACGAAATAATCATTTATTATGATTTATTTTTTTAATGATAATGGAAGAGCAACAGTTATCTCATACAATATGAAAAATGTTAATTGCACCGTATATATTAATTATTAAGTATAGTTGAATTTTATGTTTTCAATTTAAAATTCCAAATGATAATAATTTTAAATATATCTGTGTTTGAAAATTGGTAATTGCACCATGTAGTTAAGAATAAAAATTTGTAATTTCTTACGGAAAAAATACTATAAAATTATTTACCTTTTCAAATTACTGAAATAAAACAATATATTAATTTAATAAAAAGGCTTTTTAAATTAATTGTTTTTAAATTATATTAAATAAAGAATTACTTGAAAATTGAAATAAGGGCGTTTAAATTAATTGTTTTTAAATTACATTAAATAAAGAATTAATTGTTGAAATAAGGCTTTTTAAATTGCACCATGTAGTCAGATTATTTTTTTGAATAATATTTAATTTAAAAACGTGGTTCCCAAATCCCAATATATGTGCAAGTTATTTTCAACCTTTACCATAATATATTTTTAAACATATTATATTAGTCATACAGTATTGTGTACGGTCCAAGGCCCTTTCAAGTAAAGTCAAAAAAAGTTAAACCAAATCCAATGAAAACAAAAAAATTGTACAAGAAACCACAAAAAAATAAATTGATCGGCACCGCCCTTCGCCTACTTAGAGTCCTTCAACAAAGCCAGCTGCAATCTAAGGTTGGCATTCTCATCTTTCAACTCTTCCAGCCTAGCCTGAAGGCGCTGAACATTGTAAAAGTTAAAATCCCTAATTTTCTCCCAGTGTGTTCACATAACTCCTGTGCCAACAAAATCGCTGCATCTTCTCTGGTAGCATAGTCATGTTTCGCATACTTACCCACCGAAACAATGGGGTCACCCAGCGTCCCAACATCGACCGATGCGCAGTACTTCCTGTATTCGACGCCGTCTACGGTCATCACATGCTGCAAGTGTAACACCGGTTGTCCAACCTTGAGTATGAAACATATTTTGTTCACTAACTTTTCCATGCACTGTTGCGAAATGAACAGCGCGGCCGACGTTTCCACCGCCAGCCGTGTAGGTACCGCCGCTGAACATAAATACATACATTATGCAACATAAAGAATGTGGACAATACAAATTACAGACACGTTAGTTGGGTATTGCAGTGAACAACAAGAACGACAATAAGGAATTGACGTTAAGAACAAACAGTTGAATCAAGTTTTTGTAAACAAACAACAAAATGTGTTACAACTAAATAATTCAAACACACCTCACCTTCATTTCCCGGATCCGACAGTTTGATGTCGGATTATGGCTGGGTTCCAACAAACCTAGGGTCCATTCCATGAAAATAACAGTATTCGATGTAAGCCTCTTCGGCTTCGTCATAAGAATCAAAAGAAGTGTGGATGCTTCCATTGAAGTTGTTAACCTGGTCAGATGTTTCGTCGTACGAAACAACATGGATTTTGTTGTCACCCATGGTTGACATACTTGGTAGCAATGGAGTATGAGGTTAGGCAATTTGAATATGATTCTTGAACGGACACTAAATTTGGTTGGAACCAAAAGTATGAAAGTCAGACACTTGGTTAACAATGAAACGGGATGTGGACAGTTAATACGAAACCAAGTATGAAAACCCCACATCAGTTACAATGATCAGAATATATGACCCTTGATATGACACATCGGAAAAGGCGGCTCGCCCCTATCGTGATGATTACACTGTCTGCTATTACTTTATCGTACTAACTTATTATTATTATTATTATTTTTATTATTTGTAACTAAAAATAAGAATTTTTATTGTTGTTTGTATAATTTAATTTGTATAATTTGAAAAAATCCGGTCCTTCCACTCTTTTCACTGTCCCATCGGTACACGTGTTTTGCTACTGACATGGAAAGTCACCAACCGCGAAACCTAAGACTGTAAGAAATAATTATTTATTTTTTATATTAAAGTATAATTTCAGTGATGTGGTATAATTAATTTAATAACATATTTTTATTAACAATGCATATTTTGACGAGTCAATAAATGCAGTGTCAGTTAGAACTTGGAATGTAACATTATTTCCCACACCGAAGCGTCTCTGTTGCGAATGCTTGAATGGTTCATTTATTCTGACATGTGTCATAAATTTTCATTTGGGCCCCAATGGACACATAGGGCGGTTCGTTCAAACTTGAAAGGTGAAACCACTTCGACGAATGTCCCCACTATTTAAGGTTGTGTCGTCTTTCATTTTGATGAATTTGGTAAGCAGTCGGGTATTTCGAACGCTACTTTTGTCAAACATCCAACACCAACGAACCAGCACTCCGGTCTATATCGCCAGGACACCGAGTCCAACTGTCAGCACCGTTCCAGTCCCACCCAAATCATAACCACTGAACTGGTAAATCGTTTGCAACATTTGCAATTGATACAATATTTGTTTGTTAATGTAACATGTTTGGCCATCCATGTGAAACTATTATTTTGTATTTTTTGTTGTTACCATTATCCGTTTAGAATGGCTCCAACGGTGGTTATCTGTTTACGGTGTCGTAAACAATCATTGTTGTCTCAATGAAGAATCAAATATAATTGAAGTGTTTGTCTTTGTCCAACAACAACATTTGTAAGCAAATGTTGCTATTACCTGTTTATTTGCATCGTGCGCAATGTTGTTCAGCGCTGTTAACTTACATAGTTGTTTGACGTTAAGTTGATGTCTTTTTTTTGGCATGGATTTGTTTTGCGTTACATTCATTAAAAATGGCCTTTCTGTCTTCATGTAATTTCCTACTATTTTGTTCATTTTTTTTTAATTACAATTAATGCCTTGACATATGACCCAATTAGCGGCGATGGACGAACATCGAATAGCATACAAGGACATGGCTACCAAATTGAGCCTCATCAAAACGAACCAGGCACGTTCATTCAACACAGTTTACGTTCCCAATCAGGTTGGGTTTCAGTTGTGGTGACCAATTTTCAATCATTGTTTATGTTGCAGTTTGAAAGCAAAGGCATGTTTTGACTTGTACTATTTTCGTGACTCTGTCTTTTTAATCACGGTATATAGAAGTCCTTCTCAGCCGCAATCATTTCCACACTGGCATTCGATGTACAGATGCAACCCAGAGTCCATGGTATTCCTCTTCTACTTGACAAAGCACAAGGTCACCTGCAGCAGCGTTGTAAGTAGTTAAACATATTTTTTGCAACAATACTATTAAATAATTGTATACATTTGTTGCATTATCCAGCTTCGGAATGTAACTATGTCGCTGCAGGATGTGCCAAGCAGCTTTTACTACTTCGCAAGGGGCGCACACTTCACGCACGTATACTTTGACGGGATAACCCGGTGTAGGATTGTCTTCAATCACGCGAGGAAGAGTGCAAAAATTGGAGCTGGGTGGAAGTTGTTTGCTCAACAGAAACATTTAATGGAGGGTGTAACTTTCGTTATGGAATTCCCGGATCCAACCATGAACATTGTTCTATGGTACGTCTGTTGAAAATGTGGTCCCATACGTGACAACCATGGACATTGTATGACTATCAGTTGACAATTATTTAATTTTAATTACTTGTACTATTTGAATATTATGTACCTTGTTGACATTATCGGTTTGTCAGTCAGCAGTACTTATATTGTATTTTATTGGTGTCCTTCATAATGGCCAAACCACCTTAAAATAAGGTTCCCCAAAAGCCAAAAATATGTGTATGGTGTTTGAAAAATGGATATTACTATATCTTTTATTATAAATGCATTTTTAGTCAAAATTGCTACCAATCTCTTCACAAAGTTTTGTTGTATTTACAATGGTTGCTTGGTAATTTCTTGAAAATTGTAAAAGTCATTAATTAAGACGGATTTCATTCAAGTTCAATAAGTTAATTGTAAATTGGTATAACTCCATATATACTGCTTGGCACAAAGAAATGCAAAAAATTCTTATTAGAATTGTGTTATTTATATCAACCAATTCACTTATTTAATGAGAAGTATGTGTTATAAAACATTCACTCTTTTTGAACTAAAGGCTCCAATATAACGCTACCCATCCAATAAAATTTAACGCTACCCATACAATTTAGTAAATTTTGGCATTATGTGGAGGTTCATTTCATGTAAATGAATTTGGTAACACAAATTTGATATATTGAATTGGTAAAAAATTAAACATAAATTAGTCATCGATTTGAATGTTGTTTCTCATTGTAACATTTAACATGTTAGTTTAATAAAAATGCAATTTTGGAACCTGATCATGTATTATCTCATCATTGTCATTGTCAAAGGTATTAAATTAATTAAAACGATTAATCATTAAAAATTATTAAAAATATGTGTAAACCAAATGTAGTCTGGTTGATGATGGAGTCACGTGCGACATTGGGATATATAACAGATGTTTGCAAAGAACACGAGAAACATAGTTAAAAAAAATACAGTGAACAAAGAATTGTTTGGTAATTAACGAAATATGATCAATTTGATCCATCAATTTTTAATACGTTTAATATGTAAGTTTAATAGGTTTACCCATTTTATTTCTATGTGCAGCTACATCTCTTTACATACTACCTCGAGTAAATTTGTGGTTATTTAAATAATTCTTAATTATTATTTATATATTCAAACATATAAAATGTTAAAATTCATATGGGGGGATCCCCACAATCATAAACTGTGTTAATTATATGGTTTAAATGTTTTACTTTAATACATCGTGTGGACCAAATGGCCATTATTACTTTTGGACTTAAATTTAAATTGTCAGTTGATAAACATAAGTACCTTTTATTAGTCAAACATCTATCATTTTTGTAAAACACTTGGTTATCCATAAACGGTTGTAAATTTGGAATGAACTCTGAAACCAAGAGGACAAATAAAAAAACCTCCACCAATTACAATAAACAAAACAAATAATATGGATGACAGACAAACATGTAAACCAAACTGTTGGTCTATCGGCATAGTAATAGGTCATTTCAAATATATATGTCCTCACCGTCCTACAACTTCTATTCAACCAATTTAATGCTGTATTTGTTTTACTATTTATGTTATAAGGTCATATGCTTTAGTATTTATAATAATAAGGATATTTATGTATTATAATTTTAATTGTCAAAATTAAAATATTATAATTAACAAGTACACATGTATTTGGTAAATAAAATTACAACAAGTCTTTCCTTATTATTGAAATCAAGTGTAACATCCTCAGATTCATTTGTTTTTGGTTTTGGAGTAGGACATCCTAATGAAACACCAGCATAACATGTGTGTTTGTTATTTTTTTCCTGTTACGGGTAGTTGTATCGTTGTGTTCGTGATATTCCCAATGATGATTCAGACATGTGCTGCACTACTGTCTGAAATTTGTACTTTATCCATGTACTACAAAGTGGTGTCACTTTCTACTGAGCGTGTTAAAATATTGATAAACATGACACCTACATAATTTTTTAATAATTTACGGTCATAGAATATGAGATAGCAAATATCACAAACACATGGTCAACTACCAAATATGGCAAACACATGGTCAACTATTAAAATGAACAGTTCTGGATGAACATTTAGTAAAGACAAGTAAACGGATCGTTGCGTTTATTCAGATAAATAAAAGTAATGGAAAAAACCACAATATTATTGAATGACAGAAAAGTAGAAAACACACCATACAAATGTAATATATTGTTATAGTTAACACAATGATTTGAAGAAAATATACCTAACGAACATTTAATAATGTGTAAAAAAAACTCTAACTCATAATCCCATCTACAATATTCACATAAAGTAAGATCGTCATCTTCATCACGATAAAATGACCACACACCTTTCTTCAACCTCCAGCCCTTGCATGTGTTCTTGGAACCACACATAGGAGTTGGATTGCGCACAAGCACTCGATTGGGCATCCATACATCACCCACCAATCGTCGAACCCTAGTCCTGCATTTTATGATGCACTTCGAGTTCCTTAGAAATCTCATATGCTCCAGTCCTTCTTTTCTGACTTCCTCATCACTGGAGCACAATAATACCATACCGATACATATTTGGCGTCCATGTTACCCTGTGCAGCAGCCATTTTCATCTGTGGAAGACCATTAATGTTTCCTTCTGAAGACTTCAACAATTCCAGCAAGCCTTCTCTAAACAAACTTTCAACATTTCCGCTCTCCCTACAACGTTTTAAGAAGCACAATGCTTTGTCATTACGAACCCATTGTGTTAGCGGGAAGTTGTCTAGAGAAACTTGTTGCCAAACGTAGTTATCTTCAGAAGCCTCGAGAAAGGCCCTGCAACATTGTCTGACGTTGCGAAGATCAACCACGGAACGAGAGCCTACCCTTGCAACGATCTCTACTAACAAGGGTTTTGGAAGTGATGTTAGAGGAGACAGAGAAGATCCAATATTATCAGTTCGGGTTTTCTTGTTGGTTGTCTCCATTAAACTTGAAATACTGGTGTTTGTTTTGGAAGTGTTTGGTAAAAATTTTTGGCTTTGTTGCAGGATGCTATATAAGGTTAAGAAGATGAATGGTCACCAAGACGAACGGGTTGAAACTGTCTACAGCTTTAGCTTTATAAAACGTACACAACCTTTGAAGCCCATCCGTTACATCCTAACAACCCTCTCCATTGGTGGACATGGCCATTCGTGTCGTCTTGGAATGCGTGTGTCACTCAGGTGCATTTATTAGAATTAGCGTCAATCGGTATATTACATCATGAGAAGTTATGACGACTGAGTGGTCATAATTGTGTTGCTTGGCTCAACATTTTCGGACTTGGGTATCAGAATAAGCTACTGTCAATAGCCATTATTTGTTGTTAATACTTAATATATTCATAGTAATACACAATTGTATATATGTTAAAATATATATATATACTTATAAATAAATTTAATTAATTTAACAATAGAAACAACCATTTAATTTAATTATTTTTTATAATATTTAATACTTATACTTAGTAATTGAATTGACTCAAATTTTTTAAATAATTTTCTTAGTTCAACATGTTACATAACAAATTTTTAAATTAAAAATATCTACTAACTTGCATATTTTTTTTATTTAGTAACAAAATATTTTCCTAAATTTTAATTATTAATATGATATGTTATATTATAGTTATTTTAATTAAATTATAAATTATGTTAGTAGTTTGACTATTAGAATCATTTTAATGTTTAAAATATTTTAACTTCTATAAATATAGATAGGGAACAAAAATTAGAGTTATTTTTTTTGGAGCTTAAAAGATTTAAGTAGATAGTAACTCATCTTCACGACAATAAAATATATATAAATAAACAATATTTATAGAATTAAGTGAAAAAAAAATAACAATAAAATATATAAATAAAAATATTATCACTCTTTTGTCAGCAAAATTAAATAGATATTATTATTAGTAGCAAGGTACCAAAAACAAAACAATTCGAGGAGGTTATGGTGTATTTCAATCATAAGTAGATACATGTTTACTATTAAAGAATAATTTAATTTGAAAATAATAAAATTAAATAATACAAATAAAAAATTAATTCTAACTAATATTTAAAGGTGCGTACTTGCACATAATAATAATTTAATTTTGACAATCAATATTAAAATACATAAATATGTTTATTATCAAATTATAATATAATGAAATGCTAAGATAAAAATACTATAAGATAATTTATTTTAACTATTGATGATTTGTTTAAAAATATATCGATGATGCGTGGTACAGTTGTTGATAAAGGATACAAAAATTAATAAATGTATTTTTTTAAATTAACCATTTTCAATTATTAACAGAAAAAAATAAAGAGTGATGAGAAAACGTGTGGAGTAGATTTGTGGACGTGACATCCCACTCGGATCATGCGCCGTTGGAGATGGCAAAAGATGAATACTGACAGTACCCTTCCTATATAATTATAAAATATCCGTAAATTATTTACATTAATTAAACTGTTCTAAGGTAGTAATGTTACATAATCTGTTTACAATATGAGTAAACTCTTTATAACGTTAGATTACCGGATAAGCGCATTCACATAACACTCTAGGATTATGTATATAATCCTCCCTTCGTTTCAAACACTGCAGTCAAACAAACAACATGGTAACTATGACATGTAAATTAAAAACACTTAATCAAGAGTTAAACATCTGATGACTATAGATGTGGAACACAAAATAACATGCCCAGTCCTTGACATTGGGTCATTAATTAAGTAAACTTCATACTGACGACAAGTACAATAACAATAAACAAGGTTGAAACCGTGTGTTTTAGCCAATTATAGTTGGCTTCTAACATTTTCATCTTGGTAATTAGGTCTCTGATTTCCGTCTTTAAGTCGTCAAACTCCGTCATCATCTTACAGTAGTCATCTTCAATGTCCTTTTGAACCCAATCAAAAAAATCACAACAACCCAACCTACAACTATAAAACAACCTCCTCAGGTTATTTTGTGTTCTACTACATTTAATTTCCGCCGGTTGTCCACATTGACAGTAGATTTTTAGGTTTCGCACTCGAACTCTACTAATATCAACGGCGGAAGAAGATGTAGACCTTGATTCAGACATGTAATAGAAAACCTACAGCAAAGATATGTTACTAAGGCAACATAGTTAACATATGTACATCAATGTCAATCCCAAACAATAACATAATGCTTAAAGCAACATAGAAAACCTACGCTTTAAACGAAGTAGACGGAAAATAAGTAGACGAAGGTAAAACGCCATTATTTAAAAGAACCATTTTAAAATGTTTGCATGCTGCAACATCCATCTTTTGTTGGACATTTTCGCGGAATGGCGGAGTGGGAGCCAAAATGCAAACATACACAAAATGAACCAAATGAAGGACGACAAAAAACTCACTCTAAGACTTTTCTGAAAGTCCTAATGAGACGTGTGCAACGTTGAGTTGAGGAAGTTGTAAGCTCCCACAAACCTCTTCAAGCATGACCGGTGTGGACAGACAAAAAACACAATATATGTACAATATATATCTGGGAGATCACTCAGTCAAATATGGCGAATAATCTAAAACTGGTGCCATGTTCACATGGAAAATACAACATGTAAAGGTGTCAGTTGAGTAGAGTGTGTAGAGTCCGGGCGGTGATGGCCTGATGGGTCAGTCCAAACACAAATCAAGACTTTCAAGACTTAAACCAAAAATTTTAGTTTCGACAATAATTACTAATGCTGTCAGTGAAATTTTTCCATACCAAATCTTTTCGGTTTCCAATGAAATATATTGGAAAACATGACTATGACATGAAAAGTACCCCAGTTAGACTAAGTTCATTGAATACATGACACGTATTACGGTAAATTCTGATAACAAAAATATGGCATCCTAATTAAACTTATTTTATGAAATTTGAAGCTTACTATGTTGTTGTGCGTAATTAAAATTAAATTATTTTAATTGTCCAACAACAAATTCTCAAACTTTTTCAAATAAATATATTAATTAGTACTGTTATTTACACATTAATTTCATATTATCAAAATTGAAGACCAAATCATATATTTAATAAAAATACATGTTAATTTTACCCATATTTAACCTGTGTTAAAGATTTTTAAAAACTAATCTATGTCCATAAAGGTTCAATCATTATGGGCTAAAGATTTTTGATATCATAGGTAACTATTCAATTATGTATAATAAAATATTTTTACCAATTATTTTTATATCATGCAAATTTGAAACTAACCCTATGGTTGCGAAAGAAAAAAAGAAAAGAAAAGAAAATGGAAGGAAGGAAAAAAATTAAATTTTTGTATGTTATAAATAACTTTTGTTTCCATTTTTTCTCGAAACACACAAAACAAAATGTTTCTTTAGTCATGTTTTCTTTCGTTTCTATTTTTTTCCTTTTATTTTTTGTCCAACCAAACACACAACTTTTACAATTGTATGGCCTTTATTGGAATGAGTGCCCATTCAACGGATGATGTTCCCTGGGAATAACCACACCCTGAGTGAATAGAGAGGCCCGCTAAAATGATGTTCGACAGGTAGTGGACTTTCATGTGCTGGGTCAATGGATAGCCTTCATTATATGATCTTCCTAGGCCAGCGTGTGCAGAAGTCCTGACTTAATGGAGAGGCGTTCATTGGATGAGGTTACATAGCCAATGTCTGTTAAACGCCTCAGTCAATGAGTGCACATCAAAGGATGATCTTCGTTAGGCAGGTAATCAAATCCCGGAGGAGCAATGTGCCAACAATAGACGTTGATTCTTGACGCAGTGGATGAGGTATGCGATGATTTTACCACTGACTGTACTGTATGATCTCTCGCAGACCATGGCAAATGCGTACATGTACAGTATTGTTACACCTGCATTGACATACACATATACATGTAGCGTGCTTTGTGAGAGTCGTGACGACTGATTGTATGTGTAATGCCTATTTTTAATGTTATGTGGATGAATGAGGGGGAGTTGTAGTTGTAGTTGTCGTTGTGGCAGTGGGTTTTGCTTATGTTGCCTGGATATGTACCATATATAATAAATCAACAAATATGGGTTTGAACACACTTCAGACGATTAATTTATCGTTTGAATTTATTACCGCACTAATGTGTTTAAGTAATATTTTACTACACCAGATGCATACGGTGTGTTCTATGGCTAGGTTGGCTCAACCCAACCAGGGTTGGTGTTTCATGCTGGTTGGTCGTTACCTGCACTGTCATACGCGTCGAATGGTGGGTCAATTGAACTGATTTTCAATAACCTAAAAATAACATTATAAGTCTACACATTTGTTAACCAGCCCAAATTGAAGTATATTTGAGTATTAGAAACTGCAATCATACTTAAACTCAAACTGAACCACCAGCCACACCGACTTACCAGGATGCAACCCGGGTGGGTTGCGAGTTAAATGAGCCGGGTTCAGATGACAAGGGATGTTGGTCAGACAATTTAGTTGTTACACAACCCACTAATTTTAATGGGGGCAAAAGCAGACTAACTCATGAATTGGATCCGTTTCCACACCTCTATGTGTAACCCTAACCAATGGGGGGTCAATCATTAAATAATATAAGTATATACGTAGTATTAGTTGAGGAATAGTGGCGTTGACTTGGAAACAAAACTTGACCCCGATGGGGTGACTTGTTTCCATTACAATTTACAAATGTCAATTGTAACCACTTTTGTTAGTTGTGGATTTTTTTTTTTTAATTTCAGTTTGACTTTTATGGATGAACATGTTTTGTGCCAAAATATAATATCTATGAAACATAGTAGCGTATAAAATATATTACGGTGATATTAGGCTTTTAAGTTATATCGTCATATTTATTTATTTATTTATGAACAAAAACTGATATGTAATTGTTTCGAAATTCAATAGTACAAATTGTTATGCCAAACTATATGGGAAACTATTGATGCAGTTTCCAATTTCACTATTAATATTGAACTCAATTGTCATGTTCACATCATCAAAATGGAGTAATAACAGTATCAGGTTTCACTCAAACACAATGGTTAACCCTATGTTTGGTTTACAAAAGAAAATAAAAGGAAACAAAAGTGAAAGAAAAGAAAAAGATAGAAAAGAAAATAAGAGGATTATTTAATTGTTTGTTATAAGAGAATGAAAAGAAAGGAGAAATGAGTTTTCTTTTCCTTTGTTTGATTGTATAGAAAATGAGAAGAAAGAAAAATATAAATTTATAAAATGACATTAATACCCTTAAACATAATTATTTACCAACGAAGTTTAAAAATAATAGAAGAAGGTTATTTTAGTCATTTCAAACATAATTTAAAATGTTCCCTACCTTTTCTCTCCAAATTGAGCGAAAATTTTTTTTGTTTGTTACTGATTCTTTTCTTTTGCTTTCTTCCTAAACAAACAAGGGAAAAGAAAAGAATTCAAATATTTTCTTTCCTATCTTTTCTTTTCTTTTCAGCGTAAATGTACCATTGAAAAAAATGTAGAAACACTGAAAGGTAAATTAAATGTACCATTGAATAAAATTTAGAAACACCGAAAGGTAAATAACTATATATTTACCATAATGGTCGTGTTTGTAATATTCAAATGTTTTTAAAAATTTATTATATAAGTATTAGTTACATTGCATTCAAATCAGTCATCAAATTAAAACTATGAATACGCCCAATGTTGAAAACAAGCCCGTAAATGACATTCTCAAAATCGTTGCAATATTACAAAGATTGGTTGCAATATTACAAAGGATGGGAATGGACTAAAGTGGCGGACAAACACCCAACAAATTTCAAATTCAAATTACTTATGTTAATAGTTGATGGGACATTTGTTGTATGTATATAATGATTATATATGAAACACCATTGCACTAGTACGTCAGATAACATGCTTTTCCAGACTGAGAAGCCATCGCATATCAACAAATAATAGACCCACTAAAATGCATGACTAATCAACAGCAACAGTATAATGATTTAATTTGTAAAATTTATATAAAAACAATAAAACAAAGAAAAAACCATGGACAGAGAAAATATACTAGAAATCGAAAATCATATTATGATAATATACTACTATTATATTATTAGCATGATTATTATTGTTATTAATATTCTTATTATTCTTATTATTATTATCGGCGAACATGTATGAAATAAGTTACATAGTTTCAGAAGAGTGGTGACTGATATGAGAATGGCGGACTCCACTTTGTTGCTAACGGATGGATTTTCGGCGGTTAGCCCGACGTTAGTGGAAAAAAATTTATGTCATTTAGAACATGTTGAAACCAACGCTCTCCCATTGCACCAACCAAGGTAAGCACCGCATGTCTTCTTCAGGTTGCATTGTATGCTAAATTTATGGTCTGCCATGTGATGCATCATGATATTACTCATTAATGTGTTTCTTGACACACGGGTCTTGTGAAGTAGATGCTGACGTTAATGTGGGGGGAACAACTATTGTTGATTCTGTGATTGACGACAAGGTAGCATTTAAGTTGTTTACGCTCATTTAGTAATGCATATCATGAACCTTTGTAAAACATTGTGTCAAATTTTGTATGTAGAAACTACAAACGAACGATGATAAAGTTGTTTTACAACATTTATACACTAAGATAGACAAACTCAGTTAGAGGTTGGAGGTAAGTACTCTGCAAAATGGTAACTTTTTTCAATACATGGTAGTATTTTGCAGCTACAGCTGATATGGTGCTTATACATATTTGTCATACATATAGACTATGGATGCACGTGGACAAAGGATGGAAACACACTATCAACACCTTTGTCGTCAGTATCAACAGATGACTTTGTTGTTGGAATCATCAAGAAAAAATGACACTACGCAACAGAGGAACTTGCGTCCTGGCAGTAGAGTGGTTGGCACCAATAAGGGAGGTAGTATTACAGGACATTGTACTTCCCGTCACTTTTTGAAATCTCATCCAGCAGCTATCCTTCCTGGGAACGTTCAACGTATCCCTGACACGTCTAGTGTCATGCTTCATGTATCATCCGATGAGGATGAAATGGAGGGTGGCAATGCCAATGTTAGTATGGATAACACAATGACAGAACCAAATTCGCTAAACGTCGACCGTAATTTGTGTAAGTCAACGTTCAACATGAAGAACCCATTCGAGATGTCTCCAATTCAAAACAAGTCTATATTTGGACCACCACGGCTTAGAAATGTATATGTACAATATTGCATTTTGTTACACATTTGTCAACAATTACATAAACGTTATAAGTTGTATACTTTTAATACTGCTTATTTTGTGATTGCTGTAGGAAAAATCCCCCACATCATCAACCAAGATTGCTGACGCGAAATGTAAATATTCACCATCGATGTCACCTCAGCCTTCGAAGGTCATTATGGCTGATAGGCGTTTTGGGTTGAACATCGGCAAGCGTAAGAGGTTTCACTTGGGTGCTTCGAAGAACATGATAACAAAGATTAAAGATGAAACCTATGGTACTATCAGCAATAAAAGGAAATCAGTTGGCCATTTGGATAAACCCAGGGAAACCGCTAAGGGGGACGTAACTCACAATACCGGTGGCAATAACTACGCTTTGCCAGCAGTAAGTGCATATATATATACATATATATATATGTTAATATCAAAACGGCCATCTTCAAATTAAAAGCATTGTATGGATATTTTGTCAAATGTGTTTTTTAATGGTGGTTGATGCAGTATATAAAATGCAAATTTAGGCCCACTACGGATATGGGTCTAACCCAAGAGGAAGTGAAAATTTGTTGTTATCTATGGCATCCGGATGCCGATCCCAAGTAAGTGATGGTATACTATAAATGTCTTCATGTCGTAATTGTTATAAAACTTAAATTACCAGTTTTTTTGTCTTTTGGTATTCCTAAAATAACATTAATGGTAATTAAGGAATAAGCGGCGTAACAGCAGAATATGAGTGGCCAAGCTATTTAATAGGCATTATCATTTAATTTCTGAAGAGGCAAACATTTGCCTATAAATAGCTGTAACAATTCATGTGTGATATAGCAGAAGAAGTATACAGAGAGTAATAAAAGTAAGTGTTTTCTATATTCACTTTTGTTATCAGTAATGAATGGATATAATTTTTGAATTTGTTGCAGTGAGATGATTTTAAAAATTGATGATACAAATGGAGAGAGAAAGGATTTCAATTGCTTGTGTACTGGAAACAGTGCGACAGAGGAAGTACAGTTCATCTTTTATGAAGAATGCCTAACATTTCATAATATTATTATATTGCATGTTTTATATTAACCATATGACGTACTTACAATGGCTTTGCGATTAGGTTATCAATTGGATGGCTGCAAAGGCAACTTGGTTGCAGAAACATGTTAGCCACCAGACAGTGTGGAGTCTTCCTCCACAGTTTGCAGTAAGGTCATTGTGTCTTAAAATATGGTTATCAAAGTATGGGGTCGAAATTATTGGTTAATTATATTTATATGCAAATAGAGGGATGTGAATGAAGGCTCAACAATTAGTGATCTTGTCGACACATACTGTAAAGCCTGGATGGAGCCTTATCAAGAACTTCAATATGTTAGTGTGAAATGATTATGACCTCTAATATTGTTATTGTTAGTTGCCAAAAAAGATTGAATCATCAGAACATAACTTATTGCTTTGTTGTCAGATATACCTGCCAGTGCAAGACCTACATTGTGACCATTGGTATCTTGGTGTGATGTCCATTAATGAGAAAACCATCTACTACTTTGATTCTTTCATGGATCCTGATGTCGTCGACAGTAGGACAGAAGTGTTGAGGAACGTGGTATGGGTTGTAAAACTTTTTTATTGCCAATATTTTAACATTTAAACACAACTAACTTATTTGGGATGTAGTGTGAAGTTATAGCCCAGATTGTGGACACCGACAGCTACCCTGTTAATTATTTGAATACTGCATTTCATGAAGCGAGTTGGGAATTGAAAGAGGTTAAGGGGATTCGGAATTATGGTCATAGGTAAATACGTTAACCACGTCATTCACTAAACCAATCACATTTGTGCAATGTGATGTCCTTGAATTATTGTATTTGGTGTTATGATTTTCAGCAACAACTCTGCCATATGGGTAATGAAATGGATGGATATGGAGTACTGCTTCACGCCCTATGTTGTAGGCCTGGTCAGCCGGTGACATTAATCACCTTTATTTTGTATGACATATTTCATATGGAATGTTTGCAAATCTAAATTTTGTTTCATTATTTGACCACCAGGTCGATGAAAAGGTTGTTCGCATGAAATTGGCTATTGAATTAGTATCATCTGCACACAATGAATTGTGGAAGGAAATACAAAAAAGGCTTGAAGTCTTCTGGAAGACGGTTGCTTACCAACTTGTAGTAATTTGAATGGATTGTGTCTGTTTTGTTATATAAGTCCACTTGATGTTGTGTTTTGTGTTATGGTAGACCCTAATTCCATGATGTGGATGTTATGGTAAACCATAACATTTTTTAATACCTTCATGTTATGGTCTTTTATATTTTTTGGTATTTAATGGTTATGGAATACCATCAAGTGGTTATATTGTTTGGTATTTTTTGTTATTTAATTAATGGTTATATTTTTTGGTTTATCATAAATGTTGTTATTTTTGTTTTAATTTATCATTAAAACATTTTTTACTGTTGTATCAAAATTTCACTCTGCAGTTTTGTTTGGTTTTTATTTAATTTTTAATACTTTAAAAAAACACTTGACAATGATAATCGTAAACGATACTATAAATTTTTAAAGATTAACCATTAAATAAAACAAGAATAAAACAATTTCACAATTAAAAACATATACAAACATTACAAATATCAAACAAAACTTCAACATTCCTTTTTAAAAGAATTAAATTATAATTTTAAGTACGAAACTTAAATATTAACATACCAAAATCATTAAAATATTAAAAATGCTATAATAATTATTTATTAAATTGGTATATAAATATTTTATACAATTTTTTAGAAATTCACAACCTTAATGCGGAAGTCGTAAAAATGTTAACGACTTCAAACAGTCACAATAATAAAAAACAATAATAAAGTTTATCAAATTAAAGTTTGTTTGGAATTAATATTGTACATATGTATTTATGACTTTGAAGTAGTAAATATTGACGTTCTCCAAAAAAATTTTAGTAAATAATAAATAAATATTTTGACAAATATTGAAGAACATTACCTGACTTAAAAAAAAATTGATTACAGTACCCTCCCTTTTTAGTAATTAATTTCAAAACTATCCTAAATGGTAATTATAAAAAATACCGCTGATAACAATAAAGCCGAAGCCAGTAATTTGAAATAATTTTTCCCCCAAATATAAAAGTAATTATCATATTTAATTTAATAAACTTAATTCTTATGTCAGTATAAAAAATGTACCAAAGCATTAAACGTATAAAGTAAAATTTATGTCCCGTCAAATATCCTACTTAAGATTTGTGACCTTAATTGTAATGATTACTTCTGAACTTAAATTTTCATATATATATATATATATATATATATACACACACTTTATTATAATGTGATATGCCATATCGTGCCAAAATAATCCAATCCCAGGTCACACATTCATCGAAAGTCATATCTTGCCGGTATGGTGTAAATAATTAACAAATGGGAACCACACATTTTAAAAAAACAATCCATTCCGAAAACAGTAGTGCCCTTAATAGGGTAATTGTAATCATTATATTGATCAACTTCAATTTTCATATATAGAATATTATAAGAAAATATGGACATTTAAAAAATAAATAAATGAACACAGTAAACAAAGACGTCCATCTCAAGTCAGTTGATTACTTTATTTTAGTCACAACTGAACAAATTTTTTTTTAACAACTGGGAACCATTGATTTAGTACACATGGAATCCCGACGCGCCGAAATGCAACCTTATTGCTTCCCCATGCGCCGATCGTCAGTACACAAATGCACGAATGGTGCAACCTAAATTGTTTCTCTTAATTCGAGGATACAAAACCCTTTCGAAGGATTATAAACACAAATATTGATCTACAATCCTATACACTTAACTTCATTTAGCCTAACCAACCATTCTGCTTACAACAACCAACATGGATAAAGGTGGAAACGCTACAAGAAGCTGCCATGCAGAGCCATATTCAATTGGTACGACTGGGTAAGATTACGGGCAATGACTATCAATTGTTAATTTAGGCATTGGTAAACTATCAAACTTAGCATGTCGAATTTTTTTTCATGTCATACATAGTGGTCGTCAAGACACAGTCATGGACACACAACCGGATGGTAACATTCAGTTAAAACACTCATCTGTGAGTATTTATAGTGTAAACCTTCATGTTGTGTCAGATCACAAATATAATATGATTATCATCGTAAACCTTATATGGGTTCATTAACGTGTGTAGGGTTGCCTCAAAGCAAATACTGAAAAATGCTTAATGTGTCCAGACACTCCCCTAGCAACTCAGAAAATGGTGACAAATATGCTAAAAACCATAGAGGTTCTTTCATTTGCTTCAACTTAGTAGTTTGTTAATAATATAATGGTTGCGAAAAATGTTAAATGTATAATGGTCATGTAAAAGGTTTTGTTATCACTTTCATCAGGATCTACAGTCTGAGGTTGTTAAGCTAAAAAAACTTGAGACTAAAGTGCATAAATTGGACGATAGCAACACTGCACTAGTGAAGTTCATGACACGATTTGTGATAAACGATTTACGCTCATGGAGCACAACACCGTTTGACAAGCACTATAACTCCACAGCAGACGATGTTGTCACTCCAAACGTCGGTTCGACAAACACAGACAAAAGTAGCATGTGTACGACTGACAAAAGATCAACTATGATTTCTACTAATGACCATGGGGTACCTTATACTCGTAAACACTACTACTGTAATTATTTTTGATTGACAAACTAATAACTGATAAATGTTTGGAAATGTAGGAAGTTGTAATGGGTGAAATGAGTAGGTGTAACCTTCAGAAAATGGGGAACATGAGAAGGAAACTTTCATTCCATTCCCCTTTAACTGAAACCAACGAAAAAAAATGCAAACCAACACTGTTCGTCTACTATGGGGCAAACCAGCCATGAAACACTTAAAAGGAAGTCACCAATGCAGGCAATAGACAACAAGAGGGATTGGATTCGGTCAGAGGCAACACTAAAATACGTTGAATACGTCCCAGGGGTTAGTACATAACATGATCGTGGGGTGCGTATGATAATTTGAATGTTGTTGGAAAACCATTCTTATTATTTCTGTTCTTTATTAGGATATCATGTCTGTTTTTTATCCGACAAAGGACATGCAGCTGACAAAAGATGAAATTCGTGTGTGTGCATATGTCTTTAACGCGTCAATGGATCAATAGTAAGCTAAATTGTCCTTCTAAGCTTTCAGGTTGTGTTATTGACACAATCAAAATAATTTACGCTATATACAGGATAATGTGTATGTTTATGTAAGGGCCAAACATTTTGTTCATAACCATTTTATTGACATGCCAAACCCATAACTCACACACTGTTCTGTTTGTTCATAATGTTTATTTTACAGTGATAGGCTCGTCGATATAGGCAATGCGAAATTATGGAGGATTGATTTTCGTAGTCTATCTCCATTGAAGCAAATAAGACCCTCGGTATGTAGTATATCACCAACCATTATCTTGCTTTTACAGTTTCAATGTAGACAATGCCTGATGAAAGCTGACATCATGATGCCTTTGAAACAGATAGTTCATGTTATGTCGTTGCTCATTACCAAAAAGCAGTCATCAAAAACAAATGGAACAGTGTGGTGCATGAGTCCATTTTTTGCAGTACATTACGCTAAACCTTTGTGCTTGATTCCAATAAACTATGTTAACGTATGATTTGTGTCTCCTAACCATTGACATTAACAGAAGGACATCTTGGATGGAAAAACCATGTGCCAATTATTGGTTACGTATGCTGAGCAATGGATGCCCGTATATGACGAACTATCAATGGTATTGCCGTATTGGCCTAGAACTGCTTTATTAATTATAGCATGAAGGTATTCTGGCCCTTTCATGTAACTCCATTTTGTTGTTGTAGATTTATGTACCGTTGGTCGACGTCAAAAACCAATTTTCTTTGATGGTCATATACCTAAATACACACAAGGTATACCATCTACATTCCAACTTAGACGAACATGAATATCAACAAACAAAGGCCAACATGCATGTCGTGGTAAGCTAAATAAGCATTATTTGGTTTACATTTTGCTTAAATGTGGTTTTTGATTTACAAAATAATTTATTTTTAATTAAAACATTAATTACATTCATTTCGTCCTATAGTGTGAAGCCTTTTCTACAATAATGCGAATTATGTACCATGACAAAGTCTCGTTGAAGACTACACCAAATATTCACGAATGGGAAGTTCATGACCTCATTGGGATACCATGTCATGCAAAACAGTACGTGGGCTAATTTGTTCTGGTAATGTTTCAGTTAACAAAATACAATATCAATAAAAAAGTAATAAGTTATAAATTGCAGTGACAACTCTGCAACATGGGTCATGCATTGGATGATGATGGAAGATTGTCTAAATTTGAATCATATCACCGCAGAGGTTAATACAACAATAATTTGGTTCCTAATTTATTCCATATTGCCTGATTGCCCTTAAAGCAACTTAACCTCAAAATACAATTTTTTTTTTACAGTTTGATCCTAGGCTAGTGCGTATGAAGATTGCAATGGAATTGCTTATGGGAGAACACAATGCGAGGAAAAATGACCTGATGGCTAATGCAAATGCCTATTGGAACCAGCTTGGCACTCCATCCACAGTCATTTCATAATGCTTACAAATCAATTGAGTTTTTTGCTAATCAGATCTTGTCCCACAAAAATATTTGATTAAATTTTTGTGACTTAGTTTTACATGATGATGTTGTTGGAGCTTTTGCAATGGTTTGGCTCATGCAAGTGGGACACTTGGTTTCTTATAAGTTATAAATATATGCCTTTAGTTGACTTTAATCTCTTATCCCGATGATTATAGCCCAATTTTTGGTATATCACTATTTTCAAAATGATAAGATTATATAATTTTCACCAAATTTTTTATTATGCAGTAAATTAACAGTTATTTTTCTTCGGAAAACTGACCATATTATTATCACTATCTTTATAGTGTTATAGTACCCAGCAAACGTGTCATCCTACCTTTATTTGTCAAGACAACACACCCATATTGTAACTACACCCCATGTCAACGATAACGCGGTGGCAATTTTGTAAATAATCGGACTTATTTAACATCGGTTTTCAAGATTTTTCACAAAACTGATGTTATGTTAACCATGAATTGTTAACATCGGTTGTCAACATTTTTAGGTATAACCGATGTTATCCTTGAACTGTAAACATCGATTTTCAAGATTTTTCACAAAACTGATGTTATGTTAACCATGATATGTTAACATCGGTTGTCAACATTTTTAGGTATAACCGATGTTATCCTTGAACTGTAAACATCGGGTTTCAACATTTTTAACAAAACTGATGTTATGTTAACCATGATCTGTTAACATCGATTGTCAACATTTTTAGGTATAACCGATGTTATCCTTGAACTGTAAACATCGAGTTTCAACATTTTTAACAAAACTGATGTTATGTTAACCATGATCTGTTAACATCGGTTGTCAACATTTTTAGGTATAACCGATGTTATCCTTGAACTGTAAACATCAGGTTTCAACATTTTTAACAAAATTGATGTTATGTTAACCATGATCTGTTAACATCGGTTGTCAACATTTTTAGGTATAATCGATGTTATCCTTGAACTGTAAACCGTTTTCAAGATTTTTAACAAAACTGATGTTATGTTAACCATGATCTGTTAACATCGGTTGTCAACATTTTTAAGTATAACCGATGTTAACCTTGAACTGTTAACATCGGTTTTCAAGATTTTAAGTTAACCTGATGTTACGTAAAACTGATGTTAACATCGGTTTTTATATGGGAACCGATGTTGTCGTTATGATACAGAATAGAAATCCTATTTTAAAATGTGGAACGTCTATTGTCAAATGCTACTGTTTGGCACCTTCCAATACAGGAACACGTTCGAAGCACTCAAGTTAATTACGATTTTAGTTTATAAAATTTCATTTTGTAGTTATTACTAATTTACTATGCGAGATGTCTTCATTAATTTACATAAATCATATATGCCAAAATAAATAAATAAAATTAACTACATTAATATATCTCTTCAAACAAATTAGTCAAACAATTTTTAAAATTACAACATTTTTCTATAATGTAACAAAATTAATATATTATATTACAATAATTTAATTTATATACATAACAAACCCAAACAAATTTAATATTAGTATTTAATATATTATATTATTATGGGTATTTAAATTGATATACTTTCAACTAACCCTTTTAATACACATCCAGTACATTAGTAACATTACATTACAACAACATACAATATATCAAATTTTTTGTTACACCATACTATTGTTAGCATTGTATACAATTGTATCACACCATCAGCATTGCATAAGTATCAAATAGCCATCACAGATATAAAAAAATCATCATTTAGTCATCCAAAGACCAATTACTATTGTATCACAGCAGCAGCATCTACCGACTACCATGGCAGCAAACACGAATGACAACTATATGCTTCCCTGCATTGCACAACATACTATATTTCAATACCAATGACAAACAAATCAAAGTTTAAAAGTTTGAAATTCTGACCCAACATGTTGAACTTCTTACCTCAGTTTTCACCATTAAAATTTTCATTGCCAAAAACATCGTCCTGATCTTCAGTTGATGAAAGTAATGGACAATTTCTTTTATTATGCCCGGGCACCCTACATGCACCACACTTTGTAGTTCGCTTGGTTTTTAATCCGGAAGATGATGGGTCCTTACACCAACCCCCACGACGACCTTTTGTCCTTGTTGTTGCTGGATTACCTATTGAACATTGAATTTGACGCCTGTTACTTGCCATGCCAGTTGCAATCTTGGTTTTCAACTTATTAATTTCATTAGCTATAGTTTGCCTCACACCATTGTATTCTTCTACACTCTGTGACGCTAAACTGCACCACTCCCTACATGACTCAAGAAGCCATACATACCTTTCGACAATATGTGAGTCCCAAAAGTTTGTCCCACTTGTTATTTGACCTTCATATTCATCCTTAGCACCCTTTGTCCATCTTGATAGCAGAAGACAATTAGGCAACTCATCAATATTTAAATAGACCAACACAACAATGATATGGGCACAAGGAATTCCAAATGATTCCATTCTTTGACAAGAACATACGAACAAATCATTTGTAAGGTAGTGCGACACATGCCACTCCATCGTTGTCACTTTGTATTTCATAACTTTATAAATGAACTGACCAGCACTATTTCTACAATCAACCACCTTGAATCTGGGCGCCATATTCAAAACTTGATGGAACAAGACCAAAATTTCTCGTGTCATTACTTTTGCAACAAAAGTCTCAAGTTCTGGAAATTTTGTTTGTGGCACAACAGTTCCTACTTTACATGCAAAATCTGTTTCCAATTGCTTGTAACGCATATAACTAAGACATCATTGAAAATGTTGACAAAACTCTGTCAAGTTGTAACCAGAGCCAACAAATTTCAACAACAATGAATGCAATCCCTCACACCTTGATGTTGTTCTAAATCCAGCAAAGAAGCTGCCTCGTATATAGGCTACTGCCCACATATGCCTCCTGTCATACATTTCATTCACCTAATTATTGTCCTCCAAACCAAGTTTTGAAACCATAGCAGTCCATTTTTTAAAGTCCATTTTCCAAATTCAGAAAGGAAACCTTGACTATCAACGTTGCTTCTTGCATTCCGAAGCAAATGCCAAGCGCATAGTCTATGATGAGATTTCGGAAACACTCTGTTTATGGCATTTCTCATAGCCATGTCTCCATCAGTTATAACAGATGTCGGAGCCTTACCCTTCATCACTTCCATCAGTTGCTCAAGCAACCACACGTATGTCTGTTCTGTTTCATTTGAAACAATTGCACTTGCAAAAACAATTGTTTTATTATGGTTGTCCACACCAGAAAAAATTACCAGTGGACACTTATACTTGTTTTTCCCATATGTCGCATCAAACGCCAAAACATCTCCAAAAACGGCATAGTCCAACTGACTTGTGCCATCACACCAAAAAAGGTGTTGCAGTCGTCCATCATCATCCACTGTGTGACCTACAAACATCAACGGATCGGTCAAGGTTAACCCCCTCAAATATTGTAATGCACTTGTAGCATCTGAGCCTTCACATCGCCTTTCTTTCTCAATCTGATTGTAAAGGTTCTTCTTGCCAAACAAAACTCGGTCGTACCCTCCTGACTGCATCGCAAATGAACTGAAGATATTTGATGCTCCGATACCAACCTTCCTCAAAGTATTTAGCTGCAAAACATCAGCGAAACTCATTCTCCTGTGGCCCGGTAACATCCCACAATGGATTCCTTCCACTAACTCATGATTGTGTTCATCCACGAATTTCTTAATTTTCCAACGACCAAAATGCCCAAATATATGCATGCGCATTAAGGCTTGACAACCACATCGGGTTTCAGGTCTAGCAACACGCTTTCGATTTGCCATCGTCAACCATCTATCCTCACGAAAACCTTGCCTATGACAATAAAAGGTTTGTTGCGTAACTTCTCCTCTTCCATTTCTAAACAACTTTCCTTTACGAGCAGAGAACCCTTTCCCTCTTGCAAACCAATTATAAAATTCATATGCAAGATCTAAGCTTGCAAAATGACAACTCATTAAATCTTTAACCTCCGCATCCATCCAATCTAAACTATAGATGTCTTGCAAGCAATCTATGGCATAAACAACAACATCAGATGAATCTTTACACCAAAGGTCCATCTGAACAACAGATTCTCCAGAAGACTCCTCCAAATTAACATTTTCATCTTCAGAAACTGTCGCACAAAATGATTCATGCCTTTCATCTATTTCATCATCGATGGGATAGTAGAAATTGCCACAAACCCCATTTCCCTACAATTATATGAATATATCAATTTTAAATATCACTCATTTATAAAATTATACTCAAACAACATTGATAATAAACAAATACACCTGCATAAAGTCCTCTTCAACTTGCATCATGTCATCATCTTCCACCACCATCATCTCATCTTCACCATAACTAGGAGATCCCACCTCCCATTCCTCAGCCATGTCTCTCAGAATTCAAATAAAAGCAATCTTTCAGTCACAACGATCCAATTAACTGTATATCACTGCCTTTCGTCCAACACTTACTCTGATTTTAAAACCATTGCTTAACACACTGTCACCTAAACTTTCAATCCAAACATATTCAAACCATATTACCAAACCAAACCCACTGCCAAAATAACAAAAACCAACAACTGCTTTTCATAAAATGAGTTCACCTTGTGCAATGCAACGCGTTAGGTCAAATGAAAATCTCCTCGTCCCACGAAAATAGCAGAGCTCTAATGCATGACACAACCGCTGCAATACAACGCCTTCAGAAAGTTAGGTCAACAAAATCGCCTTCAAATTACTCATAAATGTGTGGCAACAACTTTCAATCCGGAACAATGACGGCGATTCAAACTAACCAAGACCACAGGATACAATCGGGAACATAGCACAGGAGTTTGGGTAAAAAACGGATTAGGATAAAACAATTGTTTTCATTTTCATTTTATTATATTCAATTAGTTTTTTTTCCCATTTTTTATTATTATTTTATCTTCCGATAAATGACCGGCTATTATGGGTAAAAAGGTAGAAGTCACTGGTGAATCCCTGTGATTTATTTTAGAATTGGCCCTAATAAAAATGTTTCTTGTTGTTAATTTCTTACCCATGTTTCTAAGTAGAAAAATTATCATTTAGGTTAACTTAATATTCTTTTCAAGAAGTCCCCACCTGGCCACCTCTACGCGCTTCTGACTCGTCCTGGTCCTCCAGAAATTTGGTGCGAAATCTCTTTAGATAAGATGGCTTAGTACGTCAATCTTTTATATTCATTAATCATAATATTTTTTTTTGTACATAAGTGCATTCATAAATTTATACTACTATACTACTTTAATAAATTATAACTCTATTGCGTATAAAAAGCAACGACAAAAGAGAATTTTCTTTTTGATAAAAATAAATACTCTACGATGTTTTTTTAATTTAATTTATATCATTAGAAAGGAGACGTGGGATTTGGGAATACATGGTAACGAAACAGAGGAAAAGCGTATGGTGTCTTCTTCTCGGTGAATTCTCAAGCCTGTAATTTGGGATTAGCCACTCATGAATCAAACTCAATCATTAAATCAAAATCAATCGATTAAATCAAAATACCTTTCTCATTGTTAACTCATTAATAATACCTAACTTTTTTGGTTCTTTCATTCACACTTGACACATATTGGGTTGCTCTTCCTTGTACGTATAAACGGAAGACGCAATACATCTTTTTCTTTTTTCAGCATTCACGCCTCTGCCCGCGCTTAATTTTAACTCTCTCTGTGAGTGCTTCTACTCCTTTTAAAATTTTTAATTTTTCTCTTCCCTTCTTCATTTACTTTTCTAAATTAGGAATCAATAATCATCTTTTTTTATATCTTCTTCTTGATCAAGTGTTGAACTTTTTGGAATATTCGTGAACCCCATTTCTAGTAAAGAATCTGGGTTCGATTGGCATAGGAGATTGGAGGGGTTCTCAGTTTGCTCCTTGTCTTGTTCACTTGTTTCTAACTAATCCTGAGAAGAATAATCGTGGCAAAATACTACTTTGCTTTGCCATTCTTGCATCTAACTCTGTCTTTTTGTTTGACTTTTCTGAATGCATGAGTTCTGTTCGTGTTGGACTTTGGTGATTTTAGTGGTTTTTCTTCAGAATATTCAAGTTTCCATGCTTTTTCTCCTGTTGTGAGGAATTGAATCAGTTGAGAATTTGAAATGCTTCTGACTAAATTCCCATTATTTCATAAAAATTTATGTGGACTACTAGCCGTATGTATTCCTTCCCCTATAGTTCAAATGTACTCAGGTACCAATTAATTCTAATGATTTTTTTTTCCTGGTGGGAGGGACAGCGGTTTCATTAAGGATCCTGATTGGATAACCTTTGTCATAAGCAGGTAAAATGAATTGAATTCCCCCAATAAGCTAAAATCAACTTATGCACCTCAAATTTTGTAGAAGTAAATGAATGAGCTTCTGCAAAGTTAAGTACATAAGTTGATTTTAGTTTATGGGAGAAGTTCAATTTATCTTACTTTCTCTTTCTTCTCCTATAAATGTTTCTGGAAAAGTTTATCCAAACAAGACTTTAATATGTGTTTCTTTTTCTCTCCCTAATTCTATGCACCAATGGTATCTGTTAACATTTTCTTCATCAGAACCTTTCCTGTTAAAATTTGTCACCCCATCACTCATGCATAATTGGGAAGTATACAGTGTGTAGAGCTTGTAAGAAAGATAGCAGGAACACATACTTACCAAAGCAAGTATAAGTAACTCATCTGTTTCTTGATATTAACAGATTACTCAAGCCATAGTTGACGACCCACCATGGCACCAGATACTACTGCCTTCAGTTATTGGTTGAATTGGAGGCTCTTCCTCTGTGCACTATTTATTTTATTAACTATGGGCCTAGCCTCATTTTTGATATGGAAGTATGAAGAATTCAATAAATCGAGGAATGAGAGAAGAGAAAGGCAGCGAGAAGCGGCTGGGTCGCTTTATGAATATGAAGCATGGAATACATGTCTTAAAGGAATTCATCCTGCTTGGCTGCTTGCTTACAGGATAATCTCTTTTCTTGTGCTTTTTTCTTTGCTCACTGCCAATGTGGTTGCTGATGGAGGTGGCATATTTTATTTCTACACTCAGTAAGCTACATTGCACATATCTTTTCTATTCTAGTCCTTATGCAGTTATTTAGTGATGTTTATGTTTCTATTTCATTGCTACCTCAATAACAAGCTAGAGACTTTGCTTATACATTTATTTATTTTTTAGTTATTTTCAGATCCAGTGTTGGGGTTGTTGAAGAACATTTTCTTTGTAGTTTGTAGTCGTACTTATTACTATATGGCTGAATTCAAGTCTTCTGTATCCTCAATCATGTCTCCTCTTTAAAATGCTGCCAACTAAGTGAAAAATAACGTTTCTCTCTTAGTTGATAGTAAACTTCTTTTTGTGCATGATTGGAAATATTTTGTTGGCGGATAGCATTGGGGACAGAAGATCTGTTCACATATGTCAACAGTGAAGAGTGTTGGTCAAAGCGGAAGCACATATATATTTCATGTTTGGAGTATTTAGGACTCATGTGATAAAAGAGTGTATGTTGGAAGAAAATGATTGACTTTTATGATAAAACATCATTGTCTTAATGTTCTTCTTGGTTAGTTGATTAGAAATATGCTGATTTTTTGTTTCTTTCTTTCTTTGTTGCTGAACAGGTGGACATTTACCTTGGTCACTATTTACTTTGGGGTAACACTTCTCATGTCTGACTCATCTTCTGATACTATAATAATAAAATTTCATTTTCTTTTATCTTTTTGGGGTCAGGGTGGAATTCTAGTTGGGCTATATGACATTCTGTAACTTAAAAGTTTTATATGCTTCTTCAGAAAAACAATTGAACTTATCAGTCAACTTTCTTTTTCTCTGTTTTCATTTTATATATTCTCCAAGTGACTTGTGCTCTCAATTTCACTTTCAGCTTGGGTCTTGTGTCTCCATATATGGGGTCGCTATAAACACAATAAAATTGATTGCAGCCCAGTCAATCGTGCTGATTTAGATACTGAAGAAGGCACTTTTGTGGCTCCTACACTTGATGGAACTCCAGAATTACCTAACCTGTACAATAATTTCTATGCCAATCAGGAGCCATACACTCGGATTACTGCTGGTGTATGGGGTTATATTTTTCAAATAACTTTTCAGGTAATTTTTGTTTCAAGTTTTTATTGGAGTATATTTTTTTGAGCATTACATTTATTTTAACTAATCTAGTGACTAATTTTAACAATTGCAAATTGACCTTTAACCACAATTTTTATTTAGTAAGGACATGCGACTGAGATTTTTCCATTAAAATTGGTTTTGTGAAAGAAAGTGGGTATGATTGAAGACGAAGCAGAAAAAAGATATGTGAATTGAAAAGTTATTAGGTAACTTCGTGGTTTGTCAAATGTTTAGCTTGAAAAATTTTGTCTGTTTGGGATGAAGAAAGCATGGGTTGCCAAATAACGTATTTAACTGGCTTTTTGAAGGAGCCTATGAGAATTTATCCACAATTATCAGGATACCTGCAAACATTTTATCATAGTCAGGAAGTAATTCGAGAAACTTGTTTTATTGGCATTTTAGATAGTCAACATCCTCTATTTGTATGTATTGTCTCTACCTAACATTTTTTATGGTGTTTCACTGAGTCAAACTTCTTATGAGACAGAATTGTTTGTACACCCTTTTTGGTTGTTTTATTAAATTTTTTTAGACATCGAGGAGCTTTATGCAATTACTTTTTTTCTTGTCCTTTTAGCTTTGCTTTCCTTCCTTTCTTTTGAATAATTTTTTGTTTAGAAAAGAACACAATTAGGTTCTAAAGTTCCTACTGTAATTGCATTTGATCCGTCTTGGCTGAAAAGGAATTCTGCCATATGCTCATAATTGTAGTAAATAGTAAATTAGTAATTATACTATCCTTACCAGGATAGCTAATTAATCTTTTAAATTCTAGTTTGAAAGTCAACTATTTGATTGAAGAGAATAGTGTTAAAAAAAATTATTTTAAATATAGATTTGCAAGTTTATGTGGGATTCAGTCTCTCTGTTAAAGTCATGTGTTTTTTTTATAATGTTGTCTTATTCATCTTGTTCATTTTCTGCTTATCAATCAAACACTAATGCATTTTGAATTTCATTGTGTTATTAACTGAAAACCTAGGAGGCAATCTACTGATTTGTTTAAATTTTCTTTTAAATATTTTAAACTTGTGCAGGTGCTGTAGTGCTCACTGACGTTGTATTCTCACTTGTCCTTTATCCAACATATCTGAACACTGAAGATTTCCATCTGCATTTTGTGAGTATTATTGATCTGGTCCCTGGTCTGTCATTTATCTTTTTGGTTAAGAAAGTTATATTTAATATACTAATAAATGTTTTGGAGAATGTTTGGCCTTTCCTTTCTAGTTTAATTTTTGTTTAAAGAATTAAAAAACACTTTTGGAAATTTCCATTGTATATCAATGGTACTAA
>PYAF01004493.1:447865-489785 GCA_007407185.1 Glycine tomentella
TAATACATTATTATTAACTAGAATTTGTTGGAAATCACCAAATTATGTGGGTCTCACTTATTTAATAAACTTCACCTATAGTTTTGTAATTTTCAATAAACTTTAATCAATGATAAAAGTGTTAAAATGAGAGTATTGCTAATACTCCTCTCTAGATAAATTCAAATGCTCAAATTCAGATAATGACATATATCCTTTGCCCTCTTGTTGGACTCTTAGGTACATTAGTGTGGGTGTAATGCACATTCCATGCTATGGCTTTTTTGCTTTGATAATGAAGCTGAAGCACTTGTGGTTGTCAAAATTGTTTCCTGGCTCTTGTCAGTTTGTACGGTGATAATACATTGAAGATTAGTCATCGAAGTAAGGCTACCTTCATCGAAGTAAGGCTACTTTTAAGATCAAATTTGTAACCCCACCCCTCCCCTCCCCCCAAAGTGTTTAGAGGACTATCATTTTTGTGCAGGGGTAATTGTGGGGATATGTATTAGTATTTGGCTATTTGCTACTTCAGATGGAATTGATAAAAGTTCTCTGGTCTAACAATGTATATGATATCTTCGATAATATCATCATACATTGATTACATCGTCCTAAGTAAAATCAAATATATGTTTCAAAATGGGTTATTTTATTTTCTACTACTTAATAAGGATTTTAATATCATCTGCGTAACTATGCCAATATGATTGTTTAGAATAATTACACGAGTTAAATTTCTATGCACGGCTAATATGCAATTGTTTACATTTTCATCTAATAAAAAATCATTATAAAATCAATATATGGTTAGAATGTCAATAATTGATTTTCTCATCAAGACGGACTCCTCTAACTTTACGGGTGTCTTGTTGTAAACAGGATACTTGAGTTTGAGTTATACGGGAAAAAAGAAGTAATTTTAGTCATTAATGGAAAAATTGATAATTAATATTATATGTATATGCATAATAAATTATGATTTTATTAAAATGTTAACAATTGAATTTTTTTTCTTCATCAATGATAGAAATTACATTTTTCATTTTTTTTCATAGGGGCCAAATCCGCTTTGTTAATGACCAACGTCTTTACATGCAAGATACTGAACTGTAAGCAGCAATGCTGCAGTTATTGTATGCCAAACACTAAACAGCCACAGCAGGGTGAGAAGTCATCTCAAGAGGATGAATACTCTTGGAATTACTCGGAGTTAGCGTGTACCGAAGAGAAAAATAATTTAAATTCCAACATTCAAGCATTTTTCAGATGGCAAATGCTAAATCCACTCCCTTTTTCTCTAAGTGCACTCCCCTTTTTATTTTTATTTAATTCTTTTTACTATATTAAATACTCTTTATATCCAAAATATCCTTATACCGTTATTCTGAAAAATAGTTTTCAGAATGCTGTTTTACATTTGTATTCCAGAAAGTAATTTCTAAAATGCAAAATCTTTAAAAAAATTCTGGAAACAACTTTGGGAATAAAATAACAAAGTTCTAGAAAGTAGTTTGTAGAATACAATTTTAGATTTTGCATTTCTAGAATACAAAATATAAAATAATATTCCAAAAACTACTTTATGAAATTTAAACATAAACTCATTTTAAAGAATCATTGTATCAAATTTAATTTTTAGCTTCCTTTCCTTCACAACTTTATTACTTTTAATTATGCAAAAATCACAAAAAAGGAGCGCAAACATATTGTGTTTGAAAGCTTGCTGATGAAAAAACACTAACATTGGACAAAGAGACCAAGCAAGTAAGGATGACTAGACCAAGATATTGAATCAGAGATCATAAAGGGAGTGAAAGAGAGAAACAATTTTAATGAAAAAGGACATGTTTAGTTGCCTTGGAAGGACTGTATTATCGCGGGGAAGGAAGAGTACAACACTGTGAGGGTGTGAGAGAAAGAAAAAGGTTTGAAGAAAGGTCATTAAAGTAATAACTAAATTATAATAGGAAAGGGGAGTGTACTTCGAAAAAAACAAAGGAGTGGATCATTTTCCTTCCAGATGCCTCCAAGAATTTTCTTTTGTGATTACTGACTTACTGGTTATTACAAACCATGTTGCCACTGTAATTTACAATTACAAAACATGCATTCTTGGGCTGGATCTAGGACTTTGTCCCTATCACATTAGGGAGAGACGGCATTTACAGCTAAGTTCTTGCTATGGAACAGCGGTTCTGTAGAACTTGCCAATCTCGTCTCTAAAGTAAATAAAGTTAAAAGTTATCACTACATTTAACAGCGGTTGACATTCCATTCATGTGGAATTTCTTATGCATTTGTGCATAATATCGACTATTAGTTTTTCATCAACTTTTGTCCTTTAAAGCTGCTCTTGATCACATTTAAAAGAATCGGATTCTGTCCGACCGTGGAACTAGATACCAATTACAGAATTACTACATGAGCAGCAGTTAGATGATTGCATTGGGCATTTTGCCGGTAAAACCCCCTAGCAACTTTTCTTGGTTATGTCACCAACCAACGTGAAGGTTAAAACTTAAAAGTGACTAAAAAGATCTGAAAATAAAGTTGAGGACATGGGGCTAAAAAGCCGAGAACAAGGTAAAAGTAAATAAAAGTATCGATACAATTAGATAAATCATTATAGTTCAATCAATAGACCAGGACTTGCAATGAAGTAAATCCTTATTGATCCCAACATAGTGATTCCTACTCCAGACACCCCAAGCCCCAACCCAAAACCCCTTTTTCTCTTCTTTGCCTCTTCTTATCCAGACAGTTCTCTGAAATCAAAGAAATAGCAACCAAGAAGAACAACACTACACATTCATTCAATTCAACGAAAATCCGCAAGTTTAAATCCAACATCCAGCTATTGCTTTACATGTTCTCTGATAAACTCTTCCAGCTTAGATATTTCCCCAGTTAAACCAGAAGCATCTGCAGTTGTCACTTTGTTAGAGCACTGGGTAAAAGCAAATGGCTCACCGGGTACCCCCAGGGTGAACTCATTTGCAATGTCAGCTGCTGATATTGCACTTCTTGATGCCCGTAATTTGTCTCTGGAAAATGATATCAAGAGTCAACAATAGAATTGACAGTGAAATCATGACAAGAATCAGGCTATCATATATTAAATAATAAATAACTATGCACTTTTTCAAGATCAAAACAAACCAATCAGTTGATTGAGAGCATAAAGATAAGTAACTATATGAATGAAGCTAAAACAAATTACAGTATTTAATAGAAGAATATACTTCTTCAATATGAACCAATCAACAATAACAGCATTGGCATATGCATGTGCATATGTCCCATCCAACTGGACAATAAAATGATATCATAAAGCAGTTGCTGATGGATAAAGCGTGTAGAGATAAAAGATTTGGGACTTGAAGACATACATTTCCTTCTCCATCTGTTTTCGGATAAACTCTTTAGTATGAGCAGTGACTTTGTCTGTTTTGTTGCAGAGAATAAGCACTGGAATCTTCTTCCTCACAACACTTCCTTTAGTCAATAGATCATAAAGGTATCTAATAAAAGAAAAGAAAATGTTAGTATCCTTGTATCTGCTGCCCCCTTCTTCCTCAGGAGTAGTGGGAAATGGTCAGTTATTTAATGTTATAATGCTAAAATATCCTGATATTATGTTGATATTTCTTATCATGGCTTACTAGTGGCTCCCTACTAATATTGACTAAAAGTGCTACTTCAAATAAAGATGGTAATCTAGCAACTGAATGGAGGAAGGAATTACTCTGAAGCAGCACGGCAGTTTGGTAAAAAGTCCAAAGCATCTACCACAAAAACTATCCCAGCTGCCTGAGGCAAGTACTCATCCAGTTTGGGTCGAAGCCGAGAATGCCCAGGAACATCAACAACATGAACAGGTTTTATCTTGCCCTTCTGTTAAAATCAAGGAAATATTAGACAACATTTACTCTATTCTATTGTACAAACAAACATATGAAATACGATTGATATAATTTCAGCTACTAAGACATCCGAAACAAGGAAAATTGTGCTTCTCACCTTTAGAAAAAGAGGTGAGAAGCAAATTTTTTTGCAACTTAAAGTAGAAGACAAATGCTGACACCTATACATTCAAGAAAGTATTTGAGTGTGGGAGGCTAAAATCTTACCCTTGTTTTCTCGTTGTGAAGAATAAAAGTGCCTTCATTAGGCTCCATTGATGTAACAGTACCTTGATGAGTAGTGCCATCCCTAAGCTGCAGCAGGCATGAAAAGTGTGACAAGAACATTATGTTTTCACCCTAAACCTCACTACAAGGAAAGTCAATTCCTAGTAATACTTTCCAAGGAGTTGATTATATCCCAACATGTAATACCACTTGCTAATGTTACAAGATGTTTTCATTTTTGAACAATCTTGCATGAGTACAATGCATATAAGCACAACCAATCAAAAACAGAAGATGCACTACAATAATACAAAAAAGCACAAAAAGTTTGGAAAGTCTGAGTTGAAAACGTTTATAAGTTATCCTGAGCTTATTGGCTGTGACTATAGACAATGTCCTCATAGAAGCTCCATTTGGTCATAACTAACCACAATTGTTTCTTGTGTTGCATTATCATTATTACAACTAATAATCAAGGCACTAGGCTACGCATTTCTAAAACTTGTAAACAATGACCTAACCTAACCTAACCCTGAGTCCCTCCTCACCATGGACAAAACCTATAAATATAATTTAGTTCTATTTTTCAGATTAACCAAAATACAAACCAAACCACACTAAACTAAATTGAATTGAGGATTAACAACAGAAGCAATGAACTCAATAATTGCGATTTGGAGCCAATACCTGATAGAAGATAACAGTTTTTCCACTCCCACTGAGCCCGGTCAACACAACAGTGTTTGACTTCGCGCGCTTGAACAACCGAACTGCAAACAGAAACCGACAATAAACACTGATAATCAATTAAAAGAAGCGTTAGAATTCGACAATGACGCGAACAGCGAACTCACTTGAGAGAAGAAGCAGCGTTGTGAAAATTGCGATTGCAGCAGCAGCGTAGAGCTGATTCGGGGGAACCTCGCGAAGACGATCCAAAGCTAGGTTAGCGAAGTGAGAAAGTTGTTCCTTCCACTGCTCCAACTCTTCCATCGTGAAATTCGAGTTTTTGGTGTTGCGCTCGATATGAGAAGAATGAGGAACCGAGAGAGGCTCTATATTCCAAGGCGAGTTTCACCGCCGTGGACGGCGGTTTTCGACGGCGCTCTGTTTCTTTCGGATTTGTGGATCTGGCTTGCTTGTCGACCAGCAATTCTGAGCCTCGTTTGAAATATGATGCCAAAGGACAGACAAGGTATGCCGTTTCCTATTTATTTCTTAAAACGGTTTAGTTATTGAAAGAAAAATGCTAATACACCATGTTCCATTTTGTCTGACCTTAGAAAAAAATATATTTTATTTTGATTATACAATATTAAATATTTAAATTATATATGGAGTATGTACAACAAAAGAATATTATCAATGAAACATAAATATTTTTTCTATTATATCTTTACTTATTTATTATAGATTTAGAAAGAAAGAAATATAGATGACAGAATGCATTTTTCTGGCTGTTTTTATTAGTTTCTTTATACTTGATACTATTTATTATATTTTATGAAAAAAATTCAATTTATTTTTCATCATTTTATATATAAAAACAGAAAATGATGGTGGATTGATGCATAAACTTTTTATATAAGGAACAGGATATAATTTATTTATTTTTATGTAAGGATCGTAACAAAGAGGAGTTCAAGTGTAAGTCAAGTGTAGAAATTATAATTTAACCTTTCATTTTGAGTGTCCATGCTCCAGGGTAATTTAACCTTTCTTGAATCATTACCTAATTCATAATAATAATAATAAAAAAATAAAATGACCATTTTTGGTATATATAATGTTTGGAGGAGGAAGTGCTTTACAATCATTTAGTAATTTTTTAAATTATTCTACAATATTTTATGAAGTTTGACAAGTTGCAATTTTTCAATATACTTATTTTTATCTCTTTATTCATGAGTCTTTATCATTTTAAAAGAAACACGAATTTAACTCTTAGTTTACAAAATAAATAAATAAATAAATAAAATTGTGATCAATAATTGGAAAAAATATATTTGGTAAAATATAATTATAACTAATTACATGATATTAATTTTTATAACTCCTTACTGTAATCTCTCAGACAAATTCGTTATACACCTTAGAATATCCATTCTCAGACAAATTCGTTATACACCTTAGAATATCCATTGGTGAGTGAAAGATAAAAAGCAACAAAAATGGATTCAGATCATCCGCAGTAGTTTTTCAAACTGCATGGATCTTTACTCTTAAAATAACTCTCGGTTAGTTATAAAACATTTCAATCCAAATTGTACTGGGTAAAATTTATATTTGAACTCCAAGGATCCATAGCCCAGTGAAAATACAGTAGTAATTGGTAATTCTTCGCTAAACCCAAGGTTGCCATTGTTGATCAACAACTAATTTGACTCAATGTTGAGTTAACTTTTACTTCGCATGTTTGGGTAGGTGACACATTTTCCAAATCCAAATATGGGCAAATAATAACTCGTGCGTGCCTTTATAGTTTAATTATACTCTAATGTATTGACTTCAAAAGAGGAGGGCTGCTTCAATTCTTATCACCCTGTCTTCTTCATGTATCAATTGAAACTTCTCATATCCAAGGCTTGATGATAAAATTGATACTACTATTTATTTATTTATTGTCATGATAAATTGGTCACAATCAAAGCTGTTTATGTCACGTGGGTTTATTGTTTATGTATCGTGTTCAAATTGATTGTGATATTTCCATATTAACCAGCATAGTAGCAGCATCAAATTCAACAGGTACCTTTTATTTTCTTGCTGAATTTACAGGTTGATAAATAGCGACAAAAAAACTAAATAGAGAAATACTCGCAATAACAATTAGGCGTACCCCCCCCCCCCCCCCCCCCCTCTCAATCTCAGAAAGAGATAATTATCAATGCTGAAAATGAAAAAAAGATAGAAGTTAAAAATCCCACAATTACAATGAAAGGTTAACATCAAGAATATTTTTGTCAATTTGGTTCTATAATTGTCATTTTCTGTTTAACATAGAAACTTGTAATATTAACTTCTAACTTCATATTAGTTGAAATCCGACAAATTTTAATCAACAGGTAAGATTAAGAATATTACTTCCAAGTTCCAACCGAGGAAGAATAAACTTGCAATTAATCAATTATGCAAACAAGCACAGTGCAAATTATTTATGCTTATTTTGTATGCATGCTTGGTTATTTTATATTTTTTAACATGATTGATTATGCTTGTAGCACAAACTTCTCACAGGCATTAAGATATAATTAAAGTTTAAAATATACGACAAATGAAGGCATCATATAATATATATATATATATATATATATATATATATATAATTTAGACACTACAAAAGCGTGTTTGACATATGATTGTCATGTGTTCGTGTCACGTCCTTTAATCAGTACTTTATGAGTTTTAACAATAGAGTTAACTTTAAAACAATTTTGAGTTTTTACAATACTCATAAAGAGAATAAAGGATAATAGTATAAGTTACTTGTACAAGAGTCAATTTCCAATCCTTTCTATTCATTTGAGAGCAGAAATGTTGCATAATGAGTCCCACAACAATTTCAAAATTTTCTCACCTATTTTGCATGTACCAAATTATTAAAATTTGCTGCAATCCGCACTCTGGCTTAGTTGCTTTCCTTTTCTTTCACTCTATTTGTAAGTACCAAATAGGGCATTTTGGGTTGTAAACATAATTGAGCAAGATTAGTATAACAATGATAGAGTTTGAAAAAAATAGGGCATTTTTAATTAGTTCTCAATGAGAACAAGTTTGATTATTAACTTGTATTTGAAAAAGATTTTGTTTAAAGAAAAAAATCACTTTAATTATCTACAAATTTCAAAAGAGGTCTACATGAATTAATTGAGCATGATGCATCGTAAATTATTATAAATCCTCTAATATTTGTTTTTTATTCTTATAAATAAAAAAAATCTAAAAATCTCAAACAATCTTTTTTTATAAAAGAAAAAATTAAATTTTAACAATCACTTAAAGATACTTGCTGTAAAAAAATGTACTTTTTTTATAAAAAAAAAAATTTAAAGGATACCAAAGCTTCATTCTTTAAACACAATTTAACTTTTTTATAATATTTTCCCTTACATTCCTTTTATATATATACACTTTCCTTATTTTATTTCTTTTCTTCTTTTCAATCACATTGGTTATTATATTTCTTTTCCTTTTCGATTGAAAAAAACATATACACTTAACAATGTAAAAAAATGTGCTATGTAAAAAAAATGTGTCAGAAAATGTCAGATAACATTTCTAAGAAGAAATATATACGAGACAAAGATCCAAATGCATTACAATGTCCAAAGATGTGTACCCATTCGGTTGAATGAAAGCATAAACTTAGACGTTGGTTCAAAGGAAGGAGTAGTAGGTGGGTAAGCCGTCATGAGTATGTGTTCTTGCCTAATTCAATTCCTCTTTCAATCTCGCTCTTACACTTCACCAACCCAACAACCCCATCATTTTCTTTTCACCTTTTTCTTCAAACAAATTAAAATTAAAATTAAAATTAAAATTATCAAAGCCTTCACCTATAAATATAGCCATCACACACTCTCCCCATTCGTTCACTTGTTCGTTAGATCTAACCACTCACCTGCCTCTTCCTCACCCCTTTCTCCATCTAACGGTAATTCCATGCATTTCTTCTCCTTTTTCCTTTGTTTTGCGTTTCTGCGTGTTCCATACAATGTTCTGAGCCATAAAGTTCCAATTTTGATCTGAATTTTGAGCCCCCCTGAAGCGAATTTGAGATGGGGTCTTTCTATTTATTTTTATTGTAAATGGGATTTGGTGTTTGAGTTTGTTGCATGTGTGGTTGTTGTTGTTCAGATCTGTTATGACGAATCATTGATTATTGAGTTTTTTGTTGATGGAGTAGAGTAAGGAAAAATGGCGCGTAAGAAGATCAGAGAATATGACTCAAAGAGGTTGTTGAAGGAGCACTTTAAGAGACTTTCTGGCAAGGAGTTGCCGATCAAGTCTGCACAAGTGAGTACTCTTATCATGAGTTGATTGGTATAAAGATTAATGTGCGCATAATGCGTAAGATCTTATGATCTATCAGCTAAAGTTAGTTTAACACTCAAATGAGTTCAGTTTCACTTCAATGAGAAACTTTAATTGGTCATTTAAGTCATGTTAGTTACTTTATAGAGTTTAATTGGTTGAAGTCATTATCCTACATGATGGATTTTGATTGAATGTAGTGTAAAAGACATATATATACTATCAGTGCATGTATTGTTTATTCTACTTTATAATGGGAATGCAAATGAAAAAAAAAATAGTTTTTGGAAATCAATAATCTTTGAGTTTAACTTTCATGTATTGTGATCCAACAAAAAAAACTTTCCATGTATTGTCAATGTAAAATAACTTATACTGTCAACCAATTAATATCATCAGGTGTGACTTTTAAAGTAGTTATTGCAAAAGTCGACATATCATACTTGACAATCATTGGTGGACAGTGTAAAAAAAATTCTTTATAATGTTAGTACGTTATAACTAAATTCATAATCTTTTACCACTCTACACATGGCTCATGTTGCATGGTGCATATCAAACTCGAGTAATGATTAATGATTTTGTTTCTGTTTGTGTTTCAAGATTACTGCATCAACTGATTTCGCTGAGCTACAAGAGAAGGAACCCTGGCTTTCATCTTCTAAATTGGTTGTGAAACCTGACATGTTATTTGGAAAGCGTGGCAAAAGTGGTTTGGTTGCCTTAAATTTGGATTTTGCACAAGTTGTTTCGTTTGTGAAGGAGCGTCTTGGAAAAGAGGTGCTTTATTATCGTGGTTTTCCCTCTTTATTTTATTAGTTGTTCGGAGTGTTTCCCTTTCCACCCTTGATGTATTTAGTTATGTCTTTCTCTAATATATAGGTTGAGATGAGTGGATGCAAAGGACCCATAACGACTTTCATTGTCGAACCTTTCATCCCACACAATGAAGAGTTTTACCTTAACATTGTCTCCGAGAGACTTGGGAACAGCATAAGCTTTTCAGAATGTGGAGGAATTGAAATTGAAGACAACTGGGATAAGGTACTAAAATACATATTTTTCACCTTTCAGATTAAATAGTCTATATTTTGCGCATGTGAAATTTCCCCTTATATATGTTACAATGTGGTTTATTCGTACTTCAGGTTAAGACTGCATTTGTTCCAACAGGAGTGTCTCTTACATCAGAAATTGTTGCCCCGCTTGTTGCAACCCTTCCCTTGGAGGTAAATTCAGTTAATTGTTATTTTATGAACAAATTAAGTTTGGAGTTTTAACCATATTTGTGTTTATGCATATTACTTTGATTCGTGATGTAAATAAATTGGACCATGTGATTGAATTCTGTACTTTTTCTACAGATCAAGGGAGAAATTGAGGAATTTCTCAAAGTGGTTTTCACTCTGTTTCAAGGTATACAAAATATATATATCAAGTTATCAAAAGACCACTGGATGGGCTTCTGCAATCAACTTTATTAACAGTTAACATTTACTTTGTGCCATTTTCCTTTATTTTATGTATTTATTTATTTACTTTTCTTTTGTGTTAGACCTGGATTTTACTTTCTTAGAGATGAATCCTTTCACTTTGGTTGATGGAAAGCCTTATCCTTTGGATATGAGAGGCGAGCTAGATGACACTGCTGCTTTCAAGAACTTCAAGAAGTGGGTTCTTTCCCTCTAGTAAATGCCAAGTGTTATTTTCAATGATATAATACTATATTTCTATTTCATAATGTAAAACTGATGGATATTTTGCGGCTAACATTGGTTGAATTTGTTGTAGATGGGGAGACATTGAATTTCCACTGCCATTTGGAAGGGTTATGAGTGCCACCGAGTCTTTCATTCATGGATTAGATGAAAAGGTGCACAAATATAACTTTGCCCTGCATTTACAATCTTATTCGATAAAACTATGTCCATAAGATGTGTGTCTGTGTTTGTGTGACGGTGTCTGTGTCTGTTTGTGTACATAGCACATTTATTTTTTCCTTACTGAGGGTAAAAACTATAATTGAGTTAAACCTGCTATTATTCTGAAGCTGCATGGAGGAATCTTGGGAAGTAAAAACGATTTAGGTCTTAGGGGTGTTTGAGAGAGCTTATAGGTAATAAGAAGCTTATTTCGTATAAGCTCTTCTTAGCTTATTTCAACGAGTATTGTGGTAAATTTATAATATAAGCTCTCATGTAATAAAAGCTTATTAAAAAAGAGCTTAATTGAATGTACCCTAATCCTTTTAGGTTCTCAGTATCACCTGCTCTTAATCCTCATACTTCTCTAACAGCAGTCATCAATAATATATTGATGAATGCAATAATACTATTGCTTATAGTTGTAATTTTGATACTTAATTTGTTTGTTTATTTACTATTTGCAGACAAGTGCATCCTTAAAATTCACAGTGTTGAACCCAAAGGGCCGAATTTGGACAATGGTAGCTGGGGGAGGTGCTAGTGTCATCTATGCTGATACGGTGTGTTTCTCTTATTTTAACCCCAAATTCATAGCTAAAACATTTGTAACACAAGTGACAACATATGTAGTACAATAATTAAACAGGTAGGAGATCTTGGCTTTGCGTCTGAGCTTGGAAATTATGCTGAATACAGTGGTGCACCCAAAGAAGAGGAGGTCTTGCAGTACGCCAGAGTTGTAATTGATGTAATTAACCTATATCTCTGCTTTGTTTTTGGTCTAAATATCAAAATTGAGATTTAGCATTCATGCTTACATGATCAGACTGTCCTTGTCTGAAGTGTCCAAATATAGCTCTTATGCATGCTAACCTTGCACCTGATACCATTGGTATTTTGTATATATTATAACGTCCTTTTTTTTCTTTCCAGTGTGCAACTGCAAACCCTGATGGCCAGAAGAGAGCTCTTGTGATAGGAGGAGGCATAGCCAACTTTACTGATGTTGCTGCCACATTTAGTGGTATAATTCGGGCATTGAAGGAGAAGGTAAGCCTATGATCATAGAGATTGGTTCAGATGTATGATGAGAATCTTCTTGTAGTAGTTAATTGAGTGTTGAGCTATTGCAATTCAGGAGTCAAAATTGAAGGCAGCAAGGATGCACATCTTTGTGAGGAGAGGGGGTCCCAACTACCAGAAGGGTCTAGCTTTGATGAGAGCGCTTGGAGAGGAGATTGGCATCCCCATTGAGGTAACCCAACTCATGCCTTTATTATTGATTGTATTGAAGTATTGAACAACCAATTGATGCTGTTAGGAAAATTTTCCCTGAGGAACAGTCTTTAATCTTTTTTGTTATCTATCTTTTTTACAGGTTTATGGACCTGAAGCCACAATGACTGGTATATGCAAAGAGGCAATACAGTTCATTACTGCTGCCGCTTAAGGTCAACAACACCTTCATTTATAGTATTTTCATGGCAAGTCTGAAGTGAACGTTGATTTTTAATTTCCTTACCCATTCCTGGAATTCGGAAATTTAGTTAGAGTATGTTTATGAAATCAAGCCATACAAGAAAGAGTGGCCAGGCTTATCACATTGTTTTTGTAGAATTCTGATGGTGCTGTCTTGACACAATAAAGTGTTTTTTCATTTGACTGTTACATTCTTTCCCATGCGTTTTGATCTGTTTTCTTATGCCCTCTTGCCCCTCCTAAACAAAAAACACTGCAGAAGCAAAATATATATATATATATATATATATATATATATGTATGTATATATATATATATACACACACACGCACACAGAACACCTTATATTTGCACAATTTCCGCTGCTAAAACTTTTTGCATATTCTACGTTCATGTACAACAACCTAACCTTGATGTGAGAGAAGTGTTTCACCAAAAATAAATGTGAAAGAAGTGAAGGGTAAGAAATATGGGTTATGGATTGTCTTTAGATTTTTTTGAGGCTTCAAATCAACTATAGTGAATGTAAGTTCTTCCTTCCAAGTTCCAACAAGACAACTTGAAAAGTGTGGGATTCATGTTTGTGTTCAACAGAAACATACCAACTTTAATTGGCATGGTCATTTCACAGAGAAATTACTACATTGTCAAATTTGTGACCCCAACTAATAATTTTCATATGATGCACTATTATTTTTTTCCTAAATTAAAAAATATGGTTAGAGATTTTGACTGGGACTATCAGTCTCAGATCATGCTAAAATTTCTCCATCACATGAGGAACATTTGATTTAGCTGCTTCCCTCGAGTAACTATAACCTATTAGGGGTATAAGTGTGTCGGTTTGGATTGAGTTTGATCAAACATGTGATTTAACCCAATCAAATTTGTACATATTGGTTTGGGTCAGTTTTCTAAGAAAAAAAATGAAATTTAACCTAAATCAATCCTTTTGTATATAGGTTAGATTGGGTTCAGTCAAAGGATCTTTCTTTGTCTTTTTTAAAACACAATATTTTTTATAAACTAAAACTTTTGTTAAATAAATCAAACACAACTGTTTTTTGTTAAATTTTTTATTAAAAAGAAAATTGTGATGTCACGCCCTATTCCATTTCAGTGACTCTTATCTATCTATCTATCTATTTATTTATTCATGGGGATGAGAAATTAAGCATATCATATTTGAGATAAGGAATTTCAATAAGCATGGTAAGAATGAGTTCCAAACACTTTTTTTTTTACCAAAATCAATGGAATATTATGATGTCTACTCTTTGTAAATAGATCTAAAATATTTTTAGAAGCTCATCTGAAGTAGCTTCAATCAATAAAACTCTTAATACTTTAATCCTGAAGGTTAAGGATGTGTTGATATTCACTCAATCAGGTTGACAAGTCTATGTAATCAATAGCAATAGTATTTGATAGTTTTTAAATTTAAAAATATAAATTATATATTACATATTATTATTAATAATAATTTAATACAAATTAACAGATTAACAAGTTCAAATATTAAAACTTGTGACCCAATTCAAAAACTCAACGAGTTTGATTGTTTCGGTTTAGATATGACCCAAGCACAAAAATTGTCCAACTTAAACTGTTTGAATTGGTTTGGGTCAATTCAGGTTCGTGAGTGACCAGCACCCACTTACACCCCTACAACCTATGGTAGTTTCCACTTCCAACCAATCTTTGTTTGCACCTAATTCAAGATTCCAATTAGCTTAAATTATATTTTTAGTCTCTCAATTTAAGGAGTCTTTTTTTTTAGTTTTTCAAATAAAAATTTATATTTTTTTAGTCTTTCAAATTCGAAAATATTCATTAGTAAGTTCGCAAAAGTTTTTTTTTATTCACGCAAGAGTTTAAAAGATAAAAAAATATAAATTTTTATTTAAAATAAGAGACTAAAAAGAATGTTTTTCAAATTTAAAGACTGAAAAATGTAAAAAAAATTATTTAGGAACTAAAAAAATAGACTCCTAATTTGAGGAACTTAAAAGCTAATGAATGAACTGGTTTTGAGACTTAAATCCGTCGAAGGAACTAAATGGTTTGCATAATTAAAGTATGGTCAAAATTTAATTAATTAGTTAGATATTGGTTGGCTTTCGGTCTTAATGAAGATATCGATTAACTCTAATAAATTATAAATGGCATGGGACTTAGCCTTAGAATCCTATCTCAACTTAAGCAATGCCAGAGCCACCTTAGAATCAGCAAGCGCCTTGCCACTGACTTAAAAAATTAAATTTACAGTTATATTAAGGGATGATTTTCTTTTAATAATTATATATACTTATATAATTAATTAGGATAAAAAATAAAATTTGGTATTACCTAAAAAAATAAAATTTAATACTACTTAAAATTTGGCACTACCTATAATTAGAAGTGGACTCCCCCACTGAACTTAAGTGAAGGTAAGATAGTAAGTATTGGTTTTGTTTCGGTCTTAATGGAGATATCGGTTGACTCTAACTAAGTCTAACTATATATTTTGGTAATAAATAATTGGGATGGGACTCAGAGTCTAAGAATATGAGAATGGGAGCTTTGTGTCTAATTTAAGAAATCACTTTCATGAATTTATACATGCTTCTGCGGATGAACACAGGACATGCTTGAGAACCACAATTCAAAAGGTTTAGGATGAATTTGCTATACAAAATGGTTTAAAAGGTTTAGAAGTTCAAAAATTTATCAAATTTAAGATTTTATGGTGTGAGGTTAAGGTTTTAAAGATAATTTTTTAAAAAAACTTCAAACTTTGTTAAAATATGATTTTTTTTTATTGGTGAATTTTGAATAAATGAGTTTGAGAACAAATATGCAAATTAGCAAATCCCAGTAGAGAAAAAAGGTTAAGAAAATAACTATTTATTTTATCAATAAATGTTAAAATTGTTAGTTTTTTAAATTTTGTTAACTGAGGAAATCGAATTAGTGATTTTTTTCTTCTTTTTTAACCATCTAATCAATTTTGTATTTCTTAATTAAGAGAATTATTTGATTATATCAATAAGAAAATTAAAAGATTGGCTTGTTATTATATAAAAATATAAATACAAGTATAAATTATAAAAATTTTGAGTTTTTTTAAGGGAATCAAAATTTTCTCACAATAACCTTGTTTAATAACTTCATACTATGTCACCTTATTTCTCCCAATTCCACGACTTCCTTACACCCCATTCTTCTTCAGTGTGATCCCATTAAGGTCTCATGGTTCCTAAAGTGTTATGAAATTCGTGTTAAGAAGTTACAAATTAAGCAATTCATAATATAATATACATTATGAATTGTTCATTCCATAATTGTGTAAGAATGATTATAAAATGGCTGATCCATAATTCTTCTAATACAATTAATTGAACAGTCCGTAATGTATATATTATGTTACAAATTACTTAATCCATAATTATATTAGAAGAATTACAGAATGATTGATCCATAGGTTTTCTAACATAATATACACTATGAATTGCTCAATTCATAATTCTATTAGAAGGTGGGCACGAGTTTGGACACTCAACCTTGGATGGTACAAGGGAAACCTAATCAAAGGATGAACATGTGATTGGATGGGCACAAGGTGCGACAATTTCCTTGAAAAGGGATGAATACGATGACACAACAGAGAAAAGAAGGCAATGGGGGCCTAGAGTTGGCTGAGAGAGAGGAAGGGGTGCAATATAGGGAATGAAGGACATTTATGTTCATTTGGTGTCTTAATTTTTAATTATTGGGTGTACCAAGTAAATTTGAGGTGCATCAAGTAATTCTCTCATTTAGTCTTGAATCACTGAATCAGTTTAATCTCTTACAGTCCATTGGGCACATTTTAACTAAAGCCCACAGTGTTATTTTTTTAAAAATCAGTTGAAATTAAAGACAATGTCATGTCAGAATTTATAATAATTCATGCATGATGTTGAATCATAAGTTAGATGTCATTCACTTATTATGTTATTATCATTTTATTATAATTAATGTGTATTTTTCCTTTTTAATAAATTTCAAATTTAAATTTTGATTCCCTTAAAAAAACTCAAAATTTTGATAATTTATACTTGTATTTATATTTTTATATAATAACAACCAAATCTTTCAGTTTTCTTATTGATATAATCAAGTTATTCTCTTATCTAATATATATAAGATAGATTTGATGATTAAAAAAAAAAGATTACTAATTCGATTCTCATAAGATTTGCTAATTTATATATTTGTTCTCAAAATCAGTTAATTAAACTCATTTATTAAAAATCTACCAATAAAAAATCATACTTTAAAACCTTAACCTCACACCGTATAATCTTAAATTTGATAAATTTTTGAACTTCTAAACCTCTTAAACCATTTTACTTTTTATTTGTTGGAGATAAGGCATGATGGGCGGTTGCTGTTGTTATTGTTCTTCTAAGGTGACTGTGTTAGGCTCTCCACTTGCATACTCTTCACGTTTGAATTTTTTGTTTTTACTTTTTTATTTTTATTTTTTGCTTTTGCCTAACTTTGCTTTTCTGAGAAGGATTTAATTTAATTGTTGTGGGACATGCATTGATTTCACTGCTTTGGTTAAGTTTGAAAAAGTTTCCAGTAATTAATATTTAGTACTTTCTCTTCAACAAACCTAAACAGGAGAGCTTGTGTAATATGTAGATGTTTGATTTTAGACTTGGCACGAAAGATGTTTGTAACTCGGTTTGCTATCTACTAAAGAAAGGTTATAGTGTATGGTTAATGAAGTTTGTTTATGTGAGAAAAGAAACTGATAATAAGTGAAGTTAATTAGCTTATGGTCCTCCATTTGTTAGAAAGAAACAAATAATTGGTCCTCTAGTGAACTAAATACCATAAGTTTAGTCTATTTAGGAACTAATATGATGTCACTTTGAGGACCAATTTAATGGCATAACATTGATACTAATCTAGATACTTGTACACCTCCTCCTGCTTCTATCCCTTTCAATGTCACGATATGTACCACTCAAACTCCACCTGCGACTCAAACTTCAAAGCTTAGCTGGTATGCAGTTCCTGCAAATGAAGTTTCATGAGGAGTTCTCCAATGTAGGTAATATTTTGCTTATGATTAAATTTAAGTTCTTTGATATACTATTTCTTTCCATTCTACTTTGCAATATAATTGATGGACGAGGTGTTGCATGTTATTTGATTCTCTATTCTTCTTTATAGGCAGGCATGTTCATAGCTTAGCTCATGCAGCTTTAGGATATCATAAAGTTCTTGAAGAAAATCGCAAACTATACAATCAAGTCTATGATGTAAATTGGTGATTGGTTGGCTGCTATATGCTTAGTATGAGTTGTATCATTCACACCTTTGTAAAGATTTTGTTCTCAAATAAAATTAAGATGGTTAATTTTGTTTGGTCAGGAAGTATACGGGTGTACTATCGAGTAAGATCTTTCTTATTTTAATAGTTTTGCCACTCATAAGGAACTCTCTGTTACTTGAAAAGATGTTTTGTTGTTGTGATTTTGATAATTGCTGACTTGGTGGAAGGAAATGGCATCGCAACAACACCTCGAGAAGATCCAGCTCCACCAAAACTTCCACATTATCTGGCACATTGATCTCTTGAGTACCATTCAATCTTACACTCCTTATAAGTAGTAACTTGTAACTTTTGAACACATACTCAATGCAAAGGAAGACATTTCTTTTAGCTGAATTCAGTCCTTTGATGTGTCCGATTTTATTTGGGTAGGTGGAATTCAGAGACTGCAGGATGGAGAGTTTATTGTTCAAGTAAGTTTGCCATTTTGATACCTATGTAGTATCTGGTTTCAGGATTTTTACATTTTCCCTTTGTTTCCTACATCATTGGGGTTTCGATGATCCAGATAATTGCATAAAAGTTCTCTCTTCTTAAGCACACATTGATCTTTATCTCCTGCTTAAGTTTGATGTAAGTTGTTTTTTGCTTTTAAAATCCTTTTTCTAGGTGATTTATTACCTTTTCTTTTTCTATTTAAATCCGACAATTGTGTAACTTGATGAAGTTGTGGCTTATGCAAGTTAGCCAAAAGTTATGACTGTCTCCTGTAGATGTCGCACCACCATCTCCAACACCCTAGGTAGACTGATATAAAGCTTGGCTTCTCCTCATTCTTCATAGCATCATTGCTAAGTGTTTGATTTTTTTTTTCCCAATATTTTCATATGATCACTATGCTTATATATTGATGTGAATATTTTCATTTATATTAGATATTTAAAATATTTATTTATGACTTTAATAAAGAAAATTATTATTTTTTTCTTATTTTCTGAAAGGGGTGAGAAGAATTCTTATTTATCATCGAATCTTGATTTAGACTACAAAAAAGTTATTGTATCACCTTTTAGTCATATTTTTTTCATAAAAAGAATTGACTGTCTACATCAATTCTAACTAAAACCAATGTAAAAAGTAGCTACACAACATTGATTTTAATCAAAACTAATGTCAAAATCTGGCAGAAGTATACCTATCTAAGCTTTTTCACATCGGTTTCTTCCTAAATCGATGTCAAAATTAGTTTTTAACATTGGTTTGAAAATCGGTGTTGAAAGTGTCCACTTTTAACATTGTCAGTTTCAATATTGGTTCAAAATCGATGTTAATTGTCTTTTTTAACCGATGTTAAACATCTTTTTTGTAATAGTGATCCTTTTTAGTTGAACAAGCAATTATAGTTTTTAAGTTAAAAGAATTGTCTAAGTATTGATGAAAATAGTGATAATAATCTCAATAGTGATATTCATGGTAAAAGATTTTATATAAATAGTTACTCTAACAATTCATATAGTAACAACTTTCGATAATAATATTTCTTTATAGTAATAGTTTTCGATAATAATTCTAATCAAGCAATCTCTTATAAATTCAATATTAACAAGCAAAGGGGATTGAATAAAAGTAGAGTTTAAAGAAGAAATGGAGATTGAAAAGAGTAAAGAGTTTAAAAAGATGCATACAATTAACTTGAATCAAGAGTCATTTTCAAGTGTGGCGTTGTTGGTATTTGAGAATTTGAGTTGTAGTAATTCAATCCAATGAAAATGATTGTTAGATGTCTTTATTTATACATTTCTACTACTAATGATCAAATTATAGATTTTTGACAAGTGTATAACAAATTCCTAATTACTTAGATGTAACAGTGTCTAACAACTTCTCATAACCCTTTTTGTCAACCGCTATAACTTCTCTTTTAAATTCAAATTTTCTGTCAGAGTGTTTTCATTTTTTCACATGCATAATTGTGTTATCGAAACCTTCTTCATCAAAATAAGACCTTTCAAGTATGCAAAATCATATCAAAACTAGTTTATTGAAATAGCTTTCTTCAAATGAAGTCTTAACCTTTTATGATTCCTTTACCTTTGACAATAACTTTTTCCATGGAAAATTCAACCATGAAAGCTAGACTAGATTTCTCAAACATAAAAAATTTTCATAACAAAGATAACACATGATATACAGCTTATGACCACATTTATTTTGTTCCATAATTGAAGAAGTGACCGAAAGGGCCACAATTTTGTATACCTTTTTCTTATTATGTTTTATGCGAGTCATTATTTTTTTGTCAAGAGTTAATAAGGATTTGTTTTTTATATTATTTGAGGTGGGTTAAGGTTACGGTTGATGATAAGTATTTTCGTATTTTCTTCTGACTGACTTTGCATATCAGATACAACAAAAATGTTGTGTAAACTTACTTACCAAACGTATTACTCTCACTAGAAAAATATCTTCATGAAGAACATTTGAACCAACGGAAAAACTAATAGGTTGGGCTAATGGAACAAAAGGGACCACCCATTATCATGCTTTTTACAATTTGTAGCCTTATTGCATTTTTTAATCATTTTTTGCACTTAGCAATAAATCTAAGGGTGTATTTGATGAGACGGAAAGAAATAGATAAGAAATAAGATAGATAAATATAGAGAAGAGAGAAAATGAGTGCATGGAAATAAATAAAAAAATAGAATAGAAATAGCGAAGTTTAGTTTATGAAAAATAGGAAAAAAAAAATTGGCAATCCATTATATATCCTTGTAATTGATCATCCTTCTTCAAAAAATAGTAAATTTTGCATACCAACCTATACATAATCAATTAAAATTCTGTCACAATAGATTCTATAAATACATTTTAGTATTTATTGTTATTTTCAGTGTGATTTCGAAGAGAAATAAAAAGGTCACACATTTTTATTTTTCTTCTTCTTCATTTTTTTCTCTACCAAATTAAATATACTCAAATTTTTATTTTCCACCTATTTTTTTCTCTCTTCTACCCTATTTTTCACATATCTCAGCTGTACCAAAGGAACAGTGAAAGTTTTTTTTACAATATTTATCCTTCAAATCGTGCTATAATAAAAAATTATATGTATTTATATGTTTGAGATAATATATTAAATATATTTATGTTCTAATTTAATACATGTTTCATAAATTATTGAAAAAAAAATAACATCATCACTATGCACCCTAAAAAAAGATACAGAGAAAAAGGAAAGAGGACGGGTAAGGCAACAATGATTTTATTTCATTTTATTTGCCCTCAAATTTTTAGGGAAAATATTAACATAATGTTTATTAGGTTTTATTAAAATATTCAGCATGTAAAAATATGATAATATAATGAATATTTTATAGTGAAATTTTTATTTGTTAAACACAATTCAAAATTTGGTGATGTAATCCAACTCAAAGAGGATTGCTTTTTGTAACAAAATCACTGTGTTGCCGCTTGCCACCGACAAAACGTGCTTTACGATTTTTTTGAGGCCATTAAACAGGGCTCCACCCATGAAATCGTGTCAATTGCTTTGCAAAGATCTAGGTATAAAGCTCGTTTTTAGTGGTGGAATTTCAAAGTTCGTCATTAAAAAATAAATATTTACATACTAAAATAATGGATTTACAGACTAAAGTGTTAGTCTAAATTATGAACTTTTTCTATTGAGTATTAACTTGTAACTCCTGTCCTTCTAACTTGAGTCATTTCAAAATTAATTTAGATATATTTTTAGGTGAATTTAAAGTCAAGAACTAATATTTTGAAGTATTGAGGTCCATTTAAAGATTGAACTTTTTAATAGATATTTATTTTCTTAAATACATATTGAGAATTAAATCTCTGATCATATGTTTAAAGTTTAAAGAATAAAGTTATATATTTATCAATTATGTCACAGCCTATGGATAAATTGAACAAATTTACAATCAAGAAATAAGACTAATATTTTAGTTATCCTACTAATTTGAACCAGATCAAACTTAATTTAGACAGATTTGCAATTAATAACTAGTCTTAACTCGTGAAATTTTATATAATTAAAGAGTCAGCCCTAAACTAATTTTATCCCTTACCCAAAAAAAATAATATATATGCACAAACGAAAATACTGATTTTATAAAGAGGATTATTATTATTATTATTATTATTATTATTATTATTATTATTATTATTATTATTATTATTATTATTATTATCCCAAAATTTTGGGGTCAAATTAATACTTCTAGTATATAATAATAGTTTTTGAAATGATAATATTGTAAAACACCTTTACTGTGAATGCAAATATTATTATTTCTTTTATATATCATATGTAGAAGAATTATTAGGAATAAAAACTAAAAACATAGCATAGTAAAGTTTAAAATAATTTTACTTTCGTAGTTAACACTATAAAATAGGTATTGAATAAAAAATAAATCTTTTTAATATCTTGAATATATAAAATATATTTAGTTTTTCTTTAATATTTATTTCATAAATAAGAGATTTACTAGAATGATAATTCTAAAGTATTTCAATTATTCCCTGGATGTCTAAGTCTTACCTACCATTCACAATCCATTGGGAAAATCCAATACTTTTTTAACACTATAGTTTATATATAATTATATATGATCCCGTAGGAATCTAGGATTTTTTTTTTAGAACGAGGAATGTAGGATGTTACTCTCACTTGAATGGTTATTTTATAGAGACATGAAATCTTAATCTTTTAGTAAATTTATTAATACAATATTTCTATTTTAAAGTTAAGATTAAATAAAACATTAACTTTATCAATTAAATCACACCATTTTTTAAAATTTTGAACTGAAGTGAAAAGTAAATTACATTTTTGGAGATCCTTTTTAAATTTTATTATTTAGAACTAAGTGATAAAGTTTCACACTTTTACCTCTCTCGTGGTGTGTCTTTGGAGATTTTAATGACCTCATGTCCTTGGATGATAAAATTGGAATCCATGATCATCCCAATTGGCTTCTGAATGGATTTCGTGAGGCAACTTCTGGCAGTAACCGTCATCACCTTCCCTTAGAAGGTTACAGATACACCTGGTGGCATAGGAAAGGTAAACTAGATGTTGTTGAAGAGTAATTAACTAGATGTTTTTTGAGAGTTTCTTTATTAAAAAAGTTTTATATTTTCAGTAGAAAAACTCTAAAAAATACTTATAGTTTGTATCCAAATAGACCCTACATATGAATGGCTTGACTTATTTCCAATTTTCAAACTCACAAGCCTTATCTCCTCCAAATCTGCTCATTCTCCTATCCTCCTCAAGCTTGACTTCATGCAAAGGACTTTTTCCAAGAGGAGATTTAGCTTAAAAAATGCATGTCTCCTTGAACCAAGTCTCAATTCATCATTGAAGAAAGATGGTCGAATCCTAACAACAACGATGTCATCTCCAAGCTTGATAATTGTAACACCTCGTATGCATCCGGTGTATTAACATGTTACTTAATCAGATAAAGGCATAATTAACTTTTAATTAAAACCCGCGGAAGCTATAATAAAACCGTATTTCTTGATTCATTATGTATAACTCGCGTTAAGTACTCATCATAACTGTATTCAACCTCATTGATCCAAACAAACAAAATAAAACCATGGCAGATGCATAAACAATATCTCTACAAATATATCAGGAGGTAAAACAAAGGTATATATACATATACATCAGCTGACACTCACAGTGTTTATACAAAAGAATAAGCATCCCAGAGCTCTGATCTCAAAGATCATTTCCTCACACGAGGGCATACAAAATATATAATCCATGTACACAACATAACATAAACATAATATGTGCACACACACATATCTTCCCTATACAGGGGTACAAGGTATATCAAAATATGCAAAATGAGCCTCCCAGCTCACAAGTAGCCGCACAACTGTCCCTACTGGGGCCTTCTGCCCTGGGAACCATCACCTCTGGTATCAGAGTCACCTGCAAAACATAATCCCCACACGAGGTGAGATACACATCTCAGTAAGCTCAGGGTCCTTGGAGGCATCTCCTCCATCCTAACTCACTTCCATGACACACGTCATCAAGGCATCACAATCAATGGCCTCCCGGCCCTCATAACAATATACAACCAATCATCTACCTCTAATGTATATCTGCGAAACTACGCCGCCACGATGCATCATCATCAGCATATGGACTCTCAGTCCTCAGTGTGAGACCGGAACTCACACCCGTGCCATCCCATCGGGAGCTACCCTTTACGCATGGTCGCACGTACATGACACCTCCGAGAATAGGCTTCAACCGCAACGGGACCACCTATCTCTTAGTCTTAAGGGATCATCACCCTTGACATGAGCAACCAAACTAGGAGGTGCGCTCTTCTCCTAGGGAGGTCCATATCTATCTAACTAGTCAGAAGATCTAATCATATGTATCCAAACATACAAGGCATAGAATCATGCATACATATCATTATGAGAAAGTAACAACCATTTCAATGCATGCATCATGAATGCAACCATTACTCCCCCGGAGTATGGTGGAACACAGCAGTGGGAAATATCCCCAAGAAACCAAGAACTTACCTGGCAAAGTCGTGCTCTGCGGTTCAGTCCCTGAACGGTGGTCTACGCCACTTACACCCTCAGTGTCACGCCCTATACAAAGCATATAAGCTCAATCAATTATCAATTCAACCATACAAGGCACACAACAACGAATTCTCAACCGTTACAATGAAAGGAAACGTCATTCCTTTCCATATAACCTCTAAGTCCTCTATCTTAAGGTTATCCAAGTTAAATCAATTCACTAGACAACTCATAAACCCTCAGCGGTCTATCTCGGCCTAGCCCAGGCACTAGAGTCTCGACAAGACTCGGTACAAGCTCAAACAAAGAGTCAAAGCTCTATACAGGCCAAAACTTAAGAATCCACAATGTGGTTTGAACGATTTCTTTCACACAATGCAGCCGTTCACATAGCCTCTCAGGAACATATAGAGCAAATATCAAGGCTCATGCATGGTCTATAATCATCAATTAACTCACAAAATACCAACACATGCACTTCTCAGATTCAAGAACCAAAGTCCAAGAAACTAACATTTGAAAGCTAATCCTTCATCACAACAACTCCCTAAACATACTTTTCTAAAGGACCCAAAGCTAATTTCAACTCTAGCTAAAAAGGGTCACTATTTATCCCAAAATCAAACTCACAAATTAAACGGTAAAACTCGAGTTTCTTACCTTTAAGATGACAAGGAAGGCCAAAGAACTACTTCCCCAAGCTTGGGTGTCCGTGAATCGCCGCCTTTCCTCGCCGAACTCGAGTTTTAGAAAGCTCATTAGAGATTTCGATCTCTCCGTTTGGTGGTTTTTTGAGAAGAGATGAAGGATTCTAGCTCTCTAGGTGGTTTCCTACAAGTTTTATGTTTGGTAGAAAGTGTTTTGGTCAAAGGATGAAGAGGTATGAAGCTTGGAAGCTTCAACAATGGAGGAAAGCTCAGGGAGGAAGAAGAAGAGAGGATTTTCGTCCAAAAACGCGTAAATGAGCATATATACCTGCCCCGTCAGAGGTCCCGTGCTGATCGCGCCACCTCTGGCGCTAACCGCACCAAGCTCCCTGCACTTGTGGCGCTAACCGCGCCAAGCTCCCTGCACTTGTGGCGCTAGCCGCGCCAACTCCCCTGCACCTGTGGCGCTAACCGCACCACATCTGGCGCTAATCGCGCTGAAATCCAAAGGAAACAACTTTTCTAAGCACTTCTGGTGCCAACCGCGCCACCTGTAGCGCCACCCGCACCAGGATTCAGAGAAAACTAGTTTTCTAGGGCACTTGTGGTGCTAACCGCACCATCCATGGCGCTGATCGCGCCGGACACCCAGAGGAATGACCCTCTGGACCTCATTGGCGTTGCTCGCGCCACTGTGGCACTACGCGTGCGATTCCCTCAAATGCCTGGCGCTATCCGCGCCACACTGGCGCTGATCACGCCAGACTCCAGGTTATCACAATAATGTTGCCAAAAATGGACCATTGGGGACATCAAATCCATAATGCCTACAAAAGCCAAATAGATAATTGCATAATAGAGATGGAGATCCATCTGTATTAGAAATTCTTTCAAATTAGCAAGGGAAAAATGCATAGACCATAAACTTTACCTTGTTTTGAAATTTCCACCTTGAACTTTCATAAATAGCTGAGTTCTAAACTTTCTAAATCTGCTATTGGACCAATCCATTCAGCTATTAAGTTAAAATCACTGATAACATGACTTGCATGTGATAATCTTTAATTTATTTATTTTAATTTTATTTACAATTTCCATAAATTAAAAAATTTAGAATAATTTAAAAAGAAAAGAAAGTAAGAGTATTTAAAAATAAAATAAAATAATATGAATTATTAAGATATTATCACGTGTATTAATCAATACACGTCATATGACAAATGGTTTTTGTTATGTTTATGCATGGAAAGTTCTATTTATAATTTAGGAAAGGTTAAGAGCCTTTCATCCGAAATTGGAAGTTTAATATGGCTATTTCAATAAAGTTGAGGGAATGTGTGCACTTTTTCAATTAATAATAGTAACTTTAAAGCACAAAATTGAAATGTTCTTCTTTTGGGGGGAAAAAAAAGACCGCTACATGGCTCTTGAAGTTTTGAAACACCGGAGATATTATAAGAAGGTTGACGTGTTCTCCTTTGCAATGATTCTGTATGAGAAAATTCTACATGCTCAAGATTTAGAATTTTGTTTTTATAAAATTTGAAGCTAGTTCTAAACTTCAAATTCATGATTCTTGAAATCCTTCTTTGTTCCTAGGAAACTTGATATACATTATTCAATTCTGTAACATCCCGGGCGCTAACGAGGACGGGGAGTGATCGCCAGTGCAGTGAGGCACGGACAAGGAGTGACTCCTAGTAGGCTTCCAGCGAGAGGGGTACATGAATGAATCGAATACACACCCAAACGAGAGGGATCCAGAAGCTGTGCAGGTATAGGACTGTACAGTTGAGGATAACTTAAAAGGATTTAATAAGTACTACCTATACCAACAAGGTGCATCTACTTTTCGGTAGCCCATAACATAAGAATTCCACACTATTGTTGTTCTTATCATCTTAGCAGTTAGTATTGCAATTATATGCTTTGCTTTTTCAATTACTTTCTCTTCCTACTTTTTACGCTTTGGTTATAGATGTATATTAACTTGAAGACATGTTAGGTCAATGCTCCAGAAAAGGATATTGGCCATGGTACACCGATGCTTTCTGGTCTTGATTCACCTGATGAGCTTAAACAAACTTTTGAATTTTGTGGAGAAATTAAAAAAGTAAGATGTCCATATTGTTGATTTTGCCCTGTTTTAGTTTAGTTTCATGTGTTTTATGAAGATTATACAAGGTTCATTAAATATTATGTCTTTAATGGCAAATCTAAGAATATCCAAAAATGAATAATCACAAATTTATAGAGTTTTATGATGTCCGAGCTGCGGTAGTTGCTCTTCGTGCATTGAACAAGATTGACATTGCTGGGAACCAGATCAAACCGTAGGTTTGAAACATGGTGGCTTGACCCATTTTTTCCCTCTTTTTGTAAATTTAATTTCTTCTCTAATTTGTAGTAGCTCTTGTAACTATTTTCTGTATTTTACGTGTGCCTATCTAAAAGATATTATGCAAATGATTTTATTTTGGATATGCATATCTATTTGTACACCTTTAATTGATGCTTTTTTTTGTTGGCTTTTATGGTTAGTGTATCTCTAAGTTGGAAATTTAATGTGTATAATACTGGTATTTGGGTATCTTATTTTACGGAAGAGTGTCCTCATTGAACCAACAAGTGGTAATTAATACTAGCATTAGATTAGCCTTCATGGCAGCAGCCAGGGGTTACAAGCTCATAATTACAATGCCTGCTTCTATGGAAGATGAAGTGATGAGTGAAGTGGCTGCTCCACCTCATCGTGTTCTTCTTGTATCGGTTGGTGCCAGCCACAGTGTGGCACTTCTGAGTAAGCATCAATCAGTTCTCACTTATCTTTTTGTTTAGTTTATATATATATATATATATATATATATATATATATATAGATTGGCTTTTTAATTTCCTTGTAAGTTGTAAAAGTTCTTCATTAAATAAATGCAAATTTAGTTCGTACTTCAAATCTTCTTTTTATTCTTCTTCGTATCCATGTCCATGCTAAACTTATTAACTTTATTCATTTGTCTTGTTAAACTTTTTATGGCTTTCATAGAATAGTTTGTTGCAGAATCATCTTCATGTTATCTCAATTTGTGCCTAGGTGTTACTTATGTCATATTTTTCTTCTTAATTTTGATTCTTTAATAGGTGGAAATGTTGTTTGCTCGTGGGGACGAGGAGAGGATGGACAGTTAGGCCATGGTGACATTGATGATCAACTATTGCCTACAAAACTAAGTGCATTGGATGGCCAAGACATAATATGTGTTATTTATTAAAATGATCATACTATGACACATTTTGAGTTTGGCAGGGATATATATAGTTGGGGATGGTACTATTCTCTCAATCTTAACTATTTTTTGGCTATTGTTTTTTCATAAATGAAATTTCATTACTCTGGCTTTTGATTTAGAATGGGACCACACAAGTATATGTATGTTCTGATTTAGTGTTGGATTCAACTTTAAGTAATATCTAGTTTAATTGGAAAATCAGTTAGTATGTTCTAATCAGTGTTTTTTCATTACATCATGAAGAGGGAGTATTTGACCTTGTTTCCTTCAAGAGCAAGTTTGATTTGGTAATCAATAATTTGTTAGTATGAAAATTGAGCAATTAGTTTGATTTGGTTGATAGGAAAAACTTGATATCTTAACGCATTGGGAACATCATTTATTTTAGTTGCCCGAAAATTTCTGAGCCATTTTTATTCATATCAAAAGCAATCTTTTGAAATGTGGTTTACCTTATCTGTCATATTAGTGATTCGGATATCTTTTAAGTTCTCAAGAAAATCTTATTATGGCTTTCCAGGGGTGACTTTGGAAGGTTGGGTCATGGTGATCATACTCATTCCTCGTCCCATAAAAATTGCCTATGGGGACAATCATTATTTGGCAATAACCATGGGCAGTCAGGTGCTGAGGTTTGTAGTTATCTTCATTTTGTATGTTCCGACCTTTTTCTCATGCACTAATAGGCTAATTAGCTATTCCCAGAGAGTTACTTTGTAGCTCATGTTGATTCTTTGGCCCTATATTTTTACTTTCATTTCATTTTGTCTTATATGTTTCGTAAGAGAATATTTGAAGAGTATCTTTGACAGTGGAGCATTAAAAGGTTGCTTTATAATGTCCATTTGAATTTTGGGACACGTTGAGTTAAATCTTCTTACTAAAGTAACTGTTAAAGCATTTCATACCCAAGTTCTCCTTTTATGGATTGGCTCAACTACCTTGGCCATGGTTCATGCATCTAGTATAGTTTAACCCTTATATATCTTGAATACACCTTGTAATTTAACATTTCGTTTTAAATATAGCAATATTAAAATCCTTTGTTTGTTCTGGAAGGCTAAAAGGCAGTAGTTATATATTTGTTCTTTACAACATAATCTTAGATGTAGGTTCTCGTTAAAAGTCTTTTGTTTCAGCTGAAAGAAAAATGTTGTTTTATTCTCATTTCATGTGTGACATATTTTTTTTTAAAAAATGACATTTCACATCAATTATGTAATAAACAATATAGAAAGAGGTTACACAACATTGGTTATAGAAAAATCGATGTAAAAAAAGAAATTTATACATTGATTTTAATCAAAACCAATGTTGTAAGTACTATATAGCATCAATTTTGAAAAAATTAATGTAAAATATGTCATTTCTACATCGATTTTTGTAGAAACAGGTGTTGTTTTGCTCCTTACAACATCGATTTTTTGGAAAATCGATGTTATCAGATGTACGACAACATTAATTTTTCTAAAAATCAATGTTGATTTTTGTATATTTTATATTTTTATTTCTTATTATACAACATCGATTTTCTTAATAACCGATGTTGTATAATGTATGTTAACATTCGTTTTCAACATTGATACTTTTAATGTCGATAATTTTAATATCGATTAAAAATCAATGTTAAAAATAAAAAATAATTAATATTAAAAGTCTATTTTCTAATAATGCATCCTTATCTTTGATTATATTTCTCATTATATTTCTTCAGATGTTATGAATGAAATGCACTAAGCATCTTTCTCAAAAAAAAAGTCTCATACTTTTGGAAACTAAATCAGTTTATTTACCAAAAAAAAAATTCATTTTTTTTTATCAATCACACAAATTGAAGATGAAGAAACTTAAAACGTTGCTGCCATTGCATAAATAAACCTCATGCCACTATGGTCATAAACAGCACTATTTTGCTTGCATGTGACGGTTCATCCCCTGCATGGCAATTTTAGACTTTCACAAAAGAGTGCATTTGACAAGCCAAAAATTACTTGTTTTATTTATCAAAATTGGCGTAATTTTTTCAATTAATCATCAAAATTAGTAAAATTTTTTAAAAAATAACTGAAATCAATAATTCATCTTTTAAAAGGTATTTTTTTATATAAATTCATGTTTTAAAATATGATTTTCTTTTTTCAGTTTTTTTTAAACAGTACAATTTTTTGAAAAGGAAAAATATCTTTTGAAACTCATTTTTTTATATCTGAAATCGTTTCAAAAGACGTTTATCCTGTTTCGTTAATTTTCTTAAAATCTATCCATTTTAGTAATTAATTAAAAAAATTACACCAGTAAAAAAGACCTATGAAAAGTTAAAGAAAGAAAACTATAAAACCACTCCATTGGCAAGAAAAGCTTTTATAGAACGCGAGGATTTACTCAATGCCAAAATGAATGGAAAACTGATTCATTCAAATTAGACACGTAACTAAAAAAAAACATGCCTGAAAGCAAATAAAAGTAAGACGTACGTCAATCAAAATAATTGAAATTTGAAAGACTGGTCTCCACTTTTTTACCTACTAAAACATCTGCTTTAAGTCTTCAATTGAACTGCATGTGTTTTTTTTTATTATCAAATTAAATACAACCACTATATCGGCTGAAAGATTATGCCATTATAAAAGATCATTATTTTAACTATGGTTTTATGTTGTTTTAAACAAAATAGGGAAAGTTTTTCCTCCTTTTCTAGAATCCGAACTGTGACTTTTTGTCCCATATTTCACGCCGTTGACAAACATAGCCGTGCGAAAACCGCGACTTTGTGATACGATAAGGCACAGCGTCTACTCTCTTTCTATCTAGGTCAAAAACGCTTCGGTGCATCTAAACCTTCTAGAAAATGAATCAGCTTAGAAAATGATGAGATTACTTATTTTATTTTTAGTTTGATTCCTCACTAAATATAAAACACGTTATAAACAGCTTTATTTTGTTGTGGCACTAACTTCGCTTTTAATAAGAATAAACTTGGATATATAATATTTGAAGTGTTTTTTTCAGTAATTATAAACAAGTGATTGTAATAGGAATTGTGCTTGTTCCTGAATATATGACGGTCCCATAAGGGGAATGATTAGGGTATGGTTGGCACCGCGCGTCTTCCTAACAAAATGACATTAACATAACATAGTACAAAAAGCACCATATTAAGGGTATTAGGGTAGGTGATGGATAGGTTATCAGTGATTTCTAGGTCATCATATTTGTGTTCCACTGCTAATTAATATTGACTCATGTTTACATTAATAATTCCTTGGTTGATAACAATATATGTTTCGTTTATATATGGGCGTTTATGTTTTTTGCCACATATTTTCTCTGTGTGTGTTTTTTCCAATCATAAAACCTACACTGCGAAATAACACATTACACATCCATGATCCATCTATTTTTTCAACTCCCACATATTGTGCCTGTACTCTGGAGATTTTAACACATTTCTGTTCTTCTCCAAGTTCTGGTGAAGATTACCTGCATGACTCCGAGGTTTGAATTTTGTTATACGGTCGAAAAGAAAATTGCATGTGTCTAGCATTTTAGTTAACGTAACAACTAACAAGTTTAGGCAATAATTTTCAAACGAACCCGAGAAAAAAGGTTCCCCTTCTAGATTCAACTATATACTATCCAAATTCCTAAGAAGAATTGTAATTAATATAAATACAACTATGAGTTCATTTTAATTTTATCAATATGAGTAATTCTCATTTTTATTACAATTTTTTTTTATGATTCTAGATAAGAATCCTTTTACCATGCCTACTGATATGGACTTTAGTTGTGTGCTTGTTTGAAGTTTTTTTTTTAAAAAATAATTAACATTTTTAAATTTCTAAAACATAAAAATTCCTTTAAAATGCACACTACAAATTGGAATCCAATCATTTGTTTCCTTTATATGACCTCTTTTTCTCTTTAAGAAAAATATTGTAATAAAAAAGATAACAATAAAAAAAAGAATGTTATTTCTGAAAAGTAGGAAAAAGTGTTTAACATATGTTTCTTTTTAAATGAGACAAAATATAGGAACAAGTAATTGGAATCCGCTACGTATTATATATAGTATATACCCATGATGTTACTGAATAAAAGGTAGTTTTCATTAATTATTACAATAAACCTATAAATTATTAATTTAAAGTTTCTATTTGTTTCAGATTCAAATAATCAATCAATATATTATTTTCTTATTTTATCAATATACCATAACAAGTAGGGTGCCCAGGATGATTCCGTATAGGTACTTTATAAAAGCAATAAATATTGCACCTAAGAATAGTCTATGATCAAAGAATTTGAAGCCTAGGACGACGACCTAGTAAAAAACGGATTGACAAAAAATACATAAAGCTTAAAAATTATATATATATATATATATATATGTATATATTATTTTCTTAATTGTTGTCCCAAACGGGAACGAAACATTTGAAAGTCAATAGCTAATTAATATATTGTACTCGTCGATGTTACAGTTGCTTTGTTTCAATCTCTGGTTAGAATACAAAACAACTAATGCTACGCTCACTGACTATGAAAATTAAAATGAGTAAAATTATTACGTGTTTAATGTGTGCTAGTAAGAATTTAGTATCCTCAAAAAAAAAAAAAAAAAAAAAAAAAACAAGAGTAAGAATTTAGTACGCATAACTGAATTTTCCGCAATAAGAACGAAACTATAACATGGCTGGTACATTTATCTCTCTCGAAGTTCATTCTTATTGCGGTTGTTGAAGTGGTTTGGTTTTTCTAGATTGTGAACGTCTCGTCATCCTTTATGTATGTTATTATCTCGTTTCATATTTTTTGATATTTTATTTTTTAAAAAAATAATTGATGCTTTAAATTTTAAAGTCTAACTAATTTTTTTCAAATATATTTTTATTTAATATTTACTACTAGTAGTGTGTATATCAAATATTAAGTTATTAAATAAGAACATTTTAGTCTAAATATATCAATTTTTAGTTTCATTAAATATTTCTTAATTTGTGTGTAATGATCTTAAACATCAAAAAATATGGGAATGAAGTAGTATTTAATTGTTGTAGTACTTTTTAAAATAAGACAGACTTTTTAACCAAAAAGAACCTATAATAGATTAAGAATTTAAGATAACTATATGCATTTTAATAAGAAAAAAAAACTAAAATAGTTTTTTCTTTCTTCTGAAAAGTTATATTGAGTATCTTACATAAATTCAATTTTTTCGCTTCCGCATTAGTTATGATTTAGATTATATTCTCATTTTATTCATGTTGATAGGTGATATGAAAATTTTATTATAATTTTTTGTTGTTATTTTTCATTCCTTAATCTAAACTTTTTATAACCATAGAAAAAAAAATATAATCGCAATCGTGGGCACGAATGAAAAGTCAGGTCTAATTAGATTTTATCTTGAATATACTTGTCATATTTGTCAAATTTAAGTTCTATTAACCTATTCACTTGAGAAAGACCATTTTTAAGACTTGACTTTATTTTTATAATAATTATTTTTAAAATTATATCAATGTGTTGGTGTGAAATCTTATAAGCCATTGTGTCGGCTAACACCAATCACTTTACATTTAAGTGATTGATTCAAGAAAGTTACTATATTCTTTTATAAGGATTTTGGTCTAGTCCAAGGAATTGTAAATTTAACATTTCTATGATAAGCTACTCATATGTAATATTGCAGGGCAGAAGAACATTAACAACTAATGTAAATTGTGTGAAAGTAAATCAAAGTCATTAAAGCAGTAGAAATAGGAAAGTAATGAGCAAAAGTAAGAAATCTAGGTAAAAGAAGATAATTTTGATTATCGTCCCCATAATTACATCTTATTTCCCCATTTATAAGACAAAAGATTATTACAAGCCCTCTTAGTCGTTCCTAATACACTACTAAGTACTAACAACTATCCTAAATTTTAGGATAATCATGGATTACATGATCTTAACCTCCTGCATGATAATCTTCTCGGGAAATAGTATACCTATGTTCCGTAAAACAAATGTATTTCAGATCATGGGCTTCCTTCTTGTGTGTTTTTTATTTACCAAAATTTCCCTTCCAATCCTTTGTCGGCTAAAAATAGTCATTTTGCAATTGACTATCTATCAGTCGTCCAGTATTGATTACCATACTATATTGCCAAACAATTTTGGTGGCAACACAATAATATTTTTTTTTTTATTAATTAATCGTGTAAATATATACAATGCACAAAGAGACAATCTTTATATACTATATGTGTAAAAAGAATTACATTATCAACATTTCTTATTAAAAAATATAATTGGTATATAACCATTAAAATAATCATTATAAAACTTAACAAAATTTATAATCTCTCATAATTTATAATTGAATAATAATATAAAATTTATTTATAAGTGTTTTCTCTACAAATTAAACTCATAATATTAATATTATTTTATATTTAGTTTAAGTATTAAGAATTAAACAATCGTATCTCCTATCATTATAAAAGGAGTTAGGTCAACATAAATCATTGTAAAACTTTTAATTTCTTATATTCGATTACTACGTATAAAAATAAAAATAAAAAAAATCTCCCATCAACAACGTAATCACGGTAGGAACTATAATCAATAAATTATTGTTACTATATAGTACAACTGTAACACATTTACACCACAGTTGGTTCGACATAATCATTGCGCTATCACCATGATTCAACTATCAGTCATTCGGTCACTTCAACAACAAAAAAGAAACTCAGTCATCGGGCTCAACTACAAAGTGAGTGCAAATTATTGTAACACTTCTTATGCTTTCTTAGAATTTTTATATGCATCATAATTTTGTATTGGATTTGGTTGTAGAACATAGATTTGAGTTAAATTAAAATTTGAGATATAACTTATAATGCCAATTCTTGATATATAAAATATAAAAAGTATAAAAAAATGTCAATAGCTTAATTCATATTATTACCTAATATTTATTACAATTTCGAGTTTATTTCAACAATATTATTGACCATATCGATGTAAGCACAATGCTACCGAAGCAGCATTTAACATGCGTGCTGCTTTTTTTCAAAAGAATTAGATAGTTGGCTACATGGGCAATATATATAAATAATTTTGAACTTTGTTTAGGATACAATAATGTTGTTAGAACTGAATTGAGTTGGTCGGTCGGTCAGTTGAATCAGGAATAGTCATTAAATTGGTTTTACAAAGAACTGCTGTAAAACCAGTTAAATTGATCTAAATTTGGACACACTAATTAATAATCAAAATCAACCAAAAAATATATAGTTTAAACCAGTTTGCTGGATTTTTTTATATTTTAATTAAAAATCAATATTATGATTATGTTCACTATATCAATTACATCTATTTATTTATTTTCTAATTTTAATCACTGATAACTGTGTTATAAAAATTTAATATATATTTTATTCCTACATTTTAACAAAAAAAGTGTTTTTATTCTCTAATAAAAGACAAATTCGTATTTTTTATAAATATAAAAACTAAAAATGTATTAAATTTTTATAAAGGGTAAAATCAATTTTTAAAGTAATGCGTAAGAACATTATCAAAAAAATATTGCAAGACAAAAGAAAACATTTTTTTATACAAAATTAGAGCACTCATCGTCATCACGCATCTCCGTCGTTGCGACAACTTACCAGTACATAATCTCAAACTAATCCTATATTTGATAGAGAGGAAAGAAAACGAAAATTTTAAATTTTAAATTGGAGGAAAAAATGGAAGAAGAAAAATTAAAATATTTATTTCTTGATTTCAATTTTTCTTTTATTTTCTCCTTAATTCTTTTCTCTTAATTTTTTTTTCTTTCTATTTTTACTCCTTCAAACACACCTATAGGTTTGCAATTGAGTATTGAAGTATGCAAAATGTTAACAACACTATCTCTAACACTCTCTTTTTAAATCTCTTTTCATAATTGATTATAATTTATTAAAAATCAAAATTTTATAGATTTTTATTTTCATTTAATGATTCTCTTTTCTAATTTATATTAAAAATGAGAACTAAAATCTATCAAAATTAATAATTGAAAAAAATTAACTAATCATAAAAAAAAAATCTTAAAAAAAAGAATATCATTAACATTCCTTTTCAAGTATTGCTACCGTGTCCATCACGAATAGTGCCGAACATTGTTATAATATTACCTTATCAACAAAATTCTAGTATCATCATCATCATAGCGTTACCATAGTTGAGTGCGATATAAAAAATTTAGTTATAAGGGATAAATAGATAAAATTAATAAGAGTAAAACTAAAGTTTAAGTTACAGTAGCAACTTTTTTAATTCTTTTTAATTGTAAGAGTTGCTATTTTTTTTTTACAATTTCTTGTTTATTTCAGAATTATTGACTAGTTATATAAGTACAATATATGTTGTCGATTCAACACTGCACATATGTTCTGCCTCTTTTCTTAAAAAATGGATAGTTGAGTTCTAACGTTGTCTAGGATACAGCTAAGAATATTTTTTCTGGATAATTGTATTTAAATTTGTTTTAATATTTTTAAAATTTTACAAAGAGCATCTATAAACAAAAAATTGTTTAAATTCTTATCAATCTTTTAATGGATTCTTTATTAGTAAATATAATTTAAAAACACTAACCTAACTTTCACTTCCTCTAATTACTCGTGGATAAAAAAAATTCTTATAACTACTTATACAAATAATTTCTATAAAAATTCATTGTGGTGACCAAAGAAAATATGACGATTGGTAAGGACTAAAATTATCTATAAAAAACGTAAATTCAATTTTCATTATTAGAACCTTAATCTTTTTTTAATAATAATAATAAAAAAAAAAAGCAGAAGCATGACAGTAATCTCTCCTCTCGTGTCAAGGTACATTTTATACAACTCACAAATTGATTTAATCGTGGCAAATTGATGATGAAAGAGATTCACTGATAATTTGCAAATCGATTAACAGGAACCAAGAATGTTTGGTTGCGTATAAGTGAAAAAAAAAAAGAATAAAAAAATTATATAAGAAGAGAGAAACAGATACTACATCTACATTTTTTTTTTAAATTCTACTTGAATAAGAATTTTCTCTCTTTAACCGAATCATCCCTAAATTGTTGGTGAGAGAATTCAGGGGAGAGGTCTCCATCTGTTACCAAATTCACGTTATGACCCTAATGAGGTGGCACACAACTATTGGATAACATTGAATCTCTTTGTTCATTATATTTTTACACCTTCTATATAAACCCCTTCATTCCCGTTTCCCTCTCACTCTACTATCCAAAAAAAAAAAACAGAAACAGAAACACAACACAAGACATTCATTCTTAATTTCTTATTCTTATACTAATGTCATCAACAGGAGAAGCACCCATCCATGGAGATATCTTAGAGGCCATATTCTCGCACGTGCCACTCATCCACCTTGTGCCCGCCTCTCACGTGTCAAATTCCTGGAAGCGTGCGGTCTCCTCCTCCCTCGCCCACGTCAGACCCATCAAGCCATGGCTCATAGTCCTCACCCAGAGCCTCCGCGCCTCGCACGTGACAACCCTCCACGCCTACGACCCCCGCTCGCACGTGTGGCTCCAAATAAAAAACACCGCACGTTCCCACGCCTCCCCCGTGCGATCCTCCCACTCGACGCTGTTCTACACGCTCACCCCATCCGAGTTCGCCTTCTCCCTCGACGCGCTGCACCTGAACTGGCACCACGCGCCCTCCCCGCGCGTGTGGCGCACCGACCCCGTGGTTGCGCGCGTGGGATCGCGCGTGGTGGTGGCCGGCGGCGCATGCGAGTTCGAGGACGATCCGCTCGCGGTGGAGATGTACGACGTAAATAGCCAAATCTGGGAGGCGTGTCCCTCCATGCCGGCGCTGCTGAAAAGCTCGACGGCGTCGTCGTGGCTGTCGGTGGCAGTCGCCGGAGAAATCATGTACGTGACGGAGAAACACTCCGGAGTGACGTACTCGTTCGAAACTATTTCAAAAACGTGGAAAGGACCGTTTAGTTTGAGGCCGAATGAGAGGGTTTTCCACTGCGCCACCGGAACCCTAGGAGAGAGGTTGATGGTGGCGGGGGTGATAGGGAAAGTTGGGAACGTGAAAGGCGTGAAGCTGTGGGAGGTTCGGGTTCGGGGGGGATTAGTTTCGGGGATGGATGAAGTGGGGGAGATGCCAAAGGAGATGGTTCGGAAGCTATTCAGTGATTCGGAGTTAGGTTCGGTGGAGGTGACGTGGGTTGGGGACTTTGTTTACGTGAGGAACACTTTCGAACCGGAGGAGCTGGTATTGTGTGAGGTATTGAATCATTTGAATGGGGTTGGATGCGAGTGGCGGAGTGTACGGAACGCCGCCGTTAGATGCGGTGCGAGGATGGTGTTTTGCGGCGGCGGTGTGTGCATGGAGGATCTGCAAAGGGCGATGATGTCGGAGAATCCGACATTTTCCATGAAACAAGTGTGAATTGATAATAATAAAAAGTGTGATCAATGGGTTGCAATGAATAACCGTCGTGGTACTTTTTATTATTATTAAAAGAAATGCTTTTGTTTGTGGGATTGAGATTTATGGAATGGTTGGAATGATTTTCGTTGCATTAGCAGACAAGCTTTTCGATTTTTTTTTAAATATTTAATCGGTCGTAAAATAAGTCCTAATTTATTTGACATAAATAAAAATAATAAATATAATAAAAAGAATAATATTTTATCAAATTAATATTACACCATTGTTAATTTATTTATAGATTTTGTTATCTACTATTAATATTATAAGAAACATAAAAAAGTTAATTAATGTTATAACAAGAAATTAAAATAACAATTATTATGAAATAAATTATTTTCTACCATTATAATGAAACTGAAGGTATAACTTTCTTGTTTGATTATTTAATATGCAAAATAGTTATAGTTGGAGGATTTGTCTTGTGTTTCTGAATGAGGAAGTGAATGCATGGATATTTGACATGGATAAAAATAGTGGATGATTACATAAAAGGGAAAACAAATGAAAAATATTGTGCCCATGTGTTAGTAAGATTTAGATTAGTTGATTAAACAAAATGTGTATGAATGGTTATAAATTATTATTAAATTTTTTCACAATGATTTTCTCACATTGATTTTGATTTTAATGAATAAAAAAAATGAAAAGTGCTGTGGGAAGAATCATGATGAGGAAAATCTGACGCGGAGTGTATATGTTTGTTCGCAGCTCTAGAGGTTATAAATTTGTAATGATAATGAAAGTGGGTCTATTGAAGCCTGGCAAGTGCACGGGAGGGTTTCTAGAGGTCTTTTTCTCCACCTATAAGTTGTTTTTCTTGCTTCATAATAAGTAATTTTTCTTAATTCTGCCCTTCTTTTCTTTTTTAACCTTTATCTCCTCATCTCCTCTTTCAGTCACCCTTTTATCTTAATTTACCTTTCTCTCATCCTTGTCCGGTCACCATTTATGTTTCCTTCTCTTCTCTAACAATCTATTTTCTGAGTTTATTTATGTAATTATTTTCTCAACCTCTTTCATTTCCCACCACATTTTACCTTTTTCAATGGATATTGTTAGAGCCCCTTTACTGTAATTGTAGACTACCACCAAAGGTCGATTTTAGGTCGTCATGTCTAAAGTTGCAATTAAGCGCAAGTAGATTCAGAAGGAATACAAAGAAGAAAAAAATGATGAAGAAAAGGTCATAGCTCTATCTACTTCTTTATAATAAAAGGATGGGCCTTCTATGTTTTCTATTTTTAAGTGCAAGATTGCTACTTTGTTAGTTTGGAGGGTGTGTCTATCCTACCTTAGTTGATATTTAGTGTACTATTGTTAACGTCATGCATGTGTGCTTGTGTAAGTGCCCTAAGGCATTTTTCAATGAATTATCTATTGATCTATTGACAAAAAAAGTGGGTGCATTATTATTATAGGATACACAGATTAAAAAAAATCTATGTATCAATGTACAAAAGTTTAATCAATTATTATTAGAGGCCAAAATTTTCAGCATTATTTATTAATTGTGGAGTTGTTTATCTTTTTATTTTATACATAAAGGACAAAATAAATAAATTAATATCATGAACCACTGTTGCCAAAACCACCTTGAAAGTTCAAACCCTCGTTCATGTTTTTCATGACTACGAACCTATACATGATTATAGGACTAAAGTTATTAACCCAACATTTGGGTGCAAATTCTTCGGTCTTAGCCTTTATCAATGGATGTTGTAAAATCTCGATGATATTGTCTATTCCTCTATGATAGATATGTTGGAATTTTCTATTCCAATGATTATGATTAATGTGGGTTAATATTATAAGATAATTATGTTAATTATTTATTATTAATGAGTTTTATTTTATGTGATCAAATTAAGTGAATCGGTTAGATAATTAAATAAGATGATATGAACTTAAATAAATAAATGTCAGTGTTGGCCCTAGGGGTGGATATAAGGACCGGTCCAATCTGTTTAAGTTTCGATCCACGAAGCACGTGTTTTATACGAGCTAAATAAATTTGGTCTGTGAAATAATGGACCTTTTTTAAGTCTGTATTCAACCCACAAAGCCCTCGAATAAACAAACTGGTCCGTGGGCCTAATTTTTTTTTTCTAAATGTAAAAATTAGAGTAATTTTTTTCAAGAGAAATGATGAGACACTATTTTTCCGTCTCCTTCCTTTTAAAATTTATTTACTTTTATAGAAATCTCATTTTAATATTCTAAACACATTTTTTTGTTAAAAAGAGAAAGTTTAAAAGAATTAAGAGTGAGATATTCAAACTTGAAATTCAATTTTTTTTTTCTCCACTTGAAAGGATATCTTTCCCGTAACCAATAACAATGAACTTTAAGCACGCATGACGTTATGAGTTGCGAAAAGAACAAACACTAGCCTTAAATTAATATGAGAGAATCTACGAGGAACAAAAGTGTTTGACAATGAATTAACAATAAAGTTGGGATACCATATTCAAAAGCATTTCTCCCACCACATTCAACTATTACTTACAATTTCAAGATTGCCCAAGTTCAAAAAAGAAGACAAGTTTGGTTGTGAACATCATCTCTCTCTCACAGTCACATACAAATAAGAATAAATTTGATTAATGATCATGAAACGTGAAATAAAAGAGAAGAAATCGAGAAGAGGGTTAGGGTGCATGGTGTTTAGAGATAGTACCTAAAAGAAAATATTAAAGATGATAGTTGATGAGTTTGAGAATGAAAGATAGAAAAAGGGTATGGTCGAGTCACGCGAGAAGCATGAGCTAGTTGTAACACCCCGTGTATACCCGGCGTATTATCATTGTAAAATCATCAGATTAGCGCTTAAACAAGTTAATAAAACCTTTTTAAGAAAACAAGTTTATCTTGCGGAAGCATAAAAACCAAACCATATTTCTTGATAACATTATGTATGGAAACACAACCCACAACACATCACACATGCCCCTGCTTAACCAGATCATACAACCAAACAATAGGCAGAAACATAAATATCTCAAAGATAT
>PYAF01004493.1:489885-504603 GCA_007407185.1 Glycine tomentella
CTATCAAAAGTGGGTCACTATTCACCCTAAACCCCAACTCATGAATCAAGAGGTAAATCTTAAGTTTCTTACCTCAAATGACGCAAGGAAAGCTCAAGGACGACTTCCCCTAGCTTGGGTACTCACGAATCGTCGCCGTTCCTCGCCGAGCTCGAGTTCCACGAACTTCCCTTGAGAAAGGGATCCTTTGATTTGGGGGATTTCAAGGTGAAAGGAGGATGGATTCAAGCTCTAGAGGTGATTTCCATCACAAAACAAGCTTAAGGAAGTGTTTTTGGTGAGATATGGTGAAGGAACCAAGCTTGGGCACTCAACAATGGTGGAAGGGTTGCTGGAGGAAGAATAAACAAGGTTTTTGGCCAAGAATCTCGTAAAATGGCCTTTAATACAGGGTCTGTCCGCGTTCCCGCGCTAACCGCGCCATATTTGACGCTATTCGCGCCAAATATTCGAATAAAAAGGGTCTCCAGACCATACTGGCGCTAACCGCGCCAACTGGGCGCGTCCATGGCGCTAATCGCGCCAAAATGACGCTATCCGCGCCATAAAGCCGCATGAAATGGCCTCTGGAGCGTCTCCCACGCTAACGGCGCCATTTTCACGCTAAACGCGCCAGTTGTTCGAAGGAAAAAACCTTCTGGTGCAATCTCACGCTAACGGCGCCACCTTTCACGCTACTGGCGCCGCATCCCACGCTAACGGCGCTGTTCCCACGCTGTTAGCATGAGTTTTTTTTTTTTTTTGAAAACTAAGGTTATTATACTAGTGAAGGAAGGAGGTTCCCCAAATGTGTGAAGATTAGGCTTGCAAGGGAGTAAGGTAATCGAACTTGCAATTGCGGCTTGCTGGGGAGGAGGAGGAGGGGCAACAGCTCGCGGAGGAGGAGGAGAAGAAAATGAAATGCAAATTAGGTTTGGGTTGGATGATGGGAAATTGGGAATGGACGAATGGTCTCCTTGGGCTTGGTTCATCTTCAAGTTGAGCGGATACAGATAAGTCCGCGGACTTTGCAGATTAATCCCGTGAAGTCCGTGGACTAAACGGGTCAAGCCTGAAATCCGGGATTACTATGCGGGTTCAAAAAAAGTAGGTTTGTCATTCGCACAGTCCATGGGCTTAATAGACTAGTCTGCAGATCTGAATACGTATACCCACCCCTAGTTGGCCTATTAGGAGATAATGGGAACCCTATTAGGTTAACATACTATAAGAAGTCTATGATCCCTAATATACTGAGCCGTCACACATAATTTTTCTTCTCCCCATTTGAAGAGTTATGAAGGTCTCATTGAGGAATAAAGAGGCTCCGATTGAGGAACAACCACAATGTCATTGTTCATGATCGTGATGGATAGCCACAAAGATCTTAAAACAAATATCAAAGAACGCTTAGATCAGGAACCAACTACGAATCCAAGTATTTTATATAGTCCTTAATAATCAAACATGTTGTAAATCCTAGGGTTTTTAGTGAATTGTCCTAGATTATAGACCTGTGAATTTTTAGCTTCCACATTAAAGATTTAAGATTAAAGATATCCCAACAAGTGGTATCAGAATAGGTCTTCCTTGTTTGATTGTTAGGATTCAAGTTTTTCTATATAAAGCATTATGTGTCATTGGAAACCCTTGGATGTCATTGTCTTAATGTTACGTACATGGCGGAAAAAAAATTTGGATGACTCTGTGTCTTGTGCTTCCTTGATACATGAATCAGTGATGTTATATTAAATTTGATACAACGTGATAATATTATTTATGGATGTGATATTTATTTGTCGTAATTTAAGTATAAATCAATGATAGCCTTAAATATAATTTAAGGATACGATATTCACTTACCATGCTTAATATTTTTATATTTATTGATATCATGATTTAGTGCAAATTTAGTAGTTACATATTATCCCCATTTATTTGTATGTCAAGTAATTTTTAATTAAATTGATTGACACAATATACTGACAAAATAATTCCTATTGTGAAAATTGATTTGATTAAAATTACATAGATATTCATATGAGATTATTTATGTGAATTGTGTTCAGTCCAAAGAAAATACGCAATTTGATCAAATAATAACATACCTGTGATATTAAATATGTAACAATTATAAAGTATTTTCATGTGAATAATGGTCAATACAAAAAAGACTATTATTTGCCAGAACTAATTGTCAATATTTAATCTTGAGAGTACTAGTTACAAATTAATTTATCTGTCTAAAGACTAGGAATTTATGTTGTGTTGAGTATCTTGTGACAGATATATTATTTGAAATATTTGCACATCTTGTTATATATATATATATATATATATATATATATATATTACATGACTTGTTTGTTATTTGTAAACATGTCATATATAAGGAATGGTTCTTTGTTATTGACTAAGCAAATATATGGCTTATGGTTGATACAAGGTCAATGAACGAAATATTGATTTGGATACAATATTAGTATATATCACAATATCTATAGGTGCATGTGATTTGAAAATTAATATGATTGTATTTTATTCTATTTTTTTAATCAACCACTAAAGTCATTTGGATTTTCAATATAATGAAATATTTATTTCAACATGTTTTTAAAAAAATTGCATCCAATTTGGTGGGTTGATTATATATAATTGTGATGCAATTTTATTATGGTAATTTGGAATTAATCTTTTATGATTACATATAATATATAAAGCCTTGTGAAATTGGAAATTATTTTGAAAATACTTCTTTTTCACCTGAGAATTGTTTAGCGATTATATGATCATTAAACAATAATGTACATATACAATTTTTTTTGGTACGGTTATGTGTAACATGTGTAAATTTAAGACCTTACATTTTAATTAAATTGTTCGATATTTTTTGATGGACTAATGGAAACATCTTGTCAAAGTAACCACTATTTTGTAGGTTAATCTGATTGAATTTACATAGATGTTGCATGAAATTATTCTTTTGAATTGTCTTCGGTCCAAAGGAAGACACAATTTGGCCGGATAATTACATGCATGCAATGATAAATGTGTGGTGATCATAAGGATTGATTTTTCATGTGAATTACGAAGTGTCCAAAGACAATCATTATTTGATAGGATTTATCGCCAGATTAGTTTTTCATATGAACAATGGAATGTCCAAAGACAATCATTATTTGACAGGACTTATCACCAGTGTTTGATCACTGCATTGAGAGTATTACTTCTAGTTAGTCCTTTCAATCCAAAGTTGGGGACTAATGGTGTGTTAGGTATCTTGTTTAGGTCTTTAAATATACCACACAGATAAATTGTGCATTGTCTGTTTATTGTTTTCTCATTAATAGTTGTTGTTATCACTCCTTTTTTTTTTTCACTACTTCTCTTTTTTGAAATCCCAAACTTGTCATTTTAAAAGGAGTTAATTAATAATTTTTTCAATTGGGTGGAATTGGAATTTTTTTTAAACTACGAAAAATGCTAATGGGCTTTATTTATAATGACACTAGACCAAACTAAGTCTTTTTTTTATAAGAAAAGTAAGAGAGTCGAAGATATTGCATAAAGTTTTTTCTAAATTAGAGTAGAAGCATGAGGGCAAGATAAGGTTATTTACTAATTACTTTTGTAAAAAGGTGGAACATATGAATTAAAAGTGTCCCAAGTCCACTGTTTGATGTGTGAAGAAGAATAAACTCCTCATTTTGTTTGTTCTACATTTAATTTAGTTTTTGTATCCAAGGGCATTTGGTGGGTAGAGTTTGGTGCTATTACTCACATGAATATGTTTTTGCAAGGTTGCTTGTGGAGTCATTTGCCAAGTGATGCTGAAAGAATCATCTATATGAGTCAATAAAAATAAAGTTTCAGTTTAAGTTATAAGAATTTTTACATTGCTTTTAAAGACTTATCATTTAGATTTGGTTGAGACATATGTTGCACAATCTATAAGACAAAATTCAATTTCTATTTCTATTTTGGACAAATCCAGTTATTTTTGTTCAAATTTAGAAATAATAAAGTTAATCTCTCTTGTGATTCAAATGATGTTGGTTATGGGTCTTTAATTGATATTGAGTGTTCCTATAATTAAATATTGTGAAGGATTTGCACAGTACAAACCATAAATTAAATGAGAATTTTGTCACTTTATAACATAGGCACTTAGACCACATCTTTATACAAAGAATTCAGAAGCTTGTTCTAGAGGAAATTATTGGACCCTTAGATTTGTTAAACTTTTAAGTCTGTATTGCGTATATTAAGGAAAAACAAACAAACAAAAGGAATTTAGCTGCCAAAATGGCTAAGGGTGTCTTAGAAATAATTCATACAGATATTTGTGGTCCCTTCACTATGGATTCATGGAATGGACAAATGTATTTTATTATTTTCATATATGACTATTGTTTCTTTAATTGATTAGAAGTCTTGATTTCTAGATGTTTTCAAGTCTTTCAAAGTTGAAGTTAAACTTTAATTAAGAAAGAAAATTAAGGTTTTCAAATCTAACTGTGACAGTGACTAGTATGATAGATATAACAGATAAGGTGAACAATGTATAAATCCTTTCATGTTTTTCTTCTTCTTCAATAAGAGTAAAATTGTTCTGCAATATACAATATTGGACAAACATAAGAGCTGCATAGTGACAAAACTCGACTGTTAAGGATATGGTAAGAAGTATGATTCTTCTATACCAGAGTCACTTTGGGGAATGACATTAAAGATTGCAGTTTATATCCTAAATAAGGTACCAATTAAAGTATTTGCTAAACCCCCATGAGCTATGGACTGGGAATAAGTTCATCATTAGGCACGTGCACATTTGAGAATGTCTAAGGCCTTATAAGCCTCATTAAGGTAAACTAGACTTAAGGATATAATTACTACTTTGTTGGTTATATTGAACACTCTCATGAGTGTAAGTTTTATAATCTCACTATAAGATCATTCTTTGAGACGAAAATGCAAAATTCCTTAAGGAAGTTGAGTTTGGAGGGGAAGGAAACATAAGGAATGTTGTCCTTAAAGAATTACCTATTATTGATAATGGATAAGTCTTTGTACTTACCATTGTTCATGAAACATATATGATAATTAATAATGATGTTATTCTTGGCATCATTCAAAGACAAGATAACACCGAAATTCCTCCTCAAGCACTACCTATAGTTCAAACTCCACAGTCTCAAAAAGTGTCATTTAGAATATTCACTATAAAAAGGAGAAATCCAACTTTGGATTATTATGATGCATATCTTTAAGAACATGAATATGACATTTGGTTGACTAGGAAGATCTAATCAACTTTAGTCAAGTTATACGATGCTCTAATCCTTAAAAAGTAGATTATTGCTATTAATTATGTGATAAAATAAATGATTAATAATGACTTTTGAAATATCTTCAAATTACCTAAAAGTGTGAACCTCATAAATAAAACTATATATATAAAAGTAGAAATAAGGATATTATTTAAATTAACTTTTTTACTCATTTTAAGGTTATAATAATAATTATGTTAGTATTTTCTCGCTTATATCTTTAGAAAAATCATGGAATTCAAAATTTTCTTGCATACTATCTTCTTGGTTGTGTCTCTTAGTTGTGTGTGCTTTTACATTTCCCTTTTTTTTAACCCTGAATCAGCAATTAGAAATGAAAAAAAAAAACATTATGATCGTAAGGAAGAGGAGAAAACAGAGACACACAAGTAATAGAGAAGAAGAGACAGTGTTTGAATTATGAAATAATTCTAAAGAAATATATTAAAGGCTACAAAAACATATTAAAGACAGGTAGTACCATATATTCAAGTCAATATCTGATTTGGGGACGCACTAGTTATAGAACAATATTTATTTCTCAATCATGTCAATCTTTCTAAATTGATCAACAAGACTAAGAGCCAAATCTGCAACTTTTACTGCATGATCCCTCTCAAGCTCAAGCTTTTGCTTCTCGAATTCCAAAATCATTTCATTTTTCAATGTACGAGTGTCCATTGAACTAGGAGAGCTATCATTGTTTCCCCTTGAATTTGGGGAGTTGATATTGTTTGCACTTGAACTTGGAGCGCTATTAGTACTTGAAGTAGAACTAAAACCACAATTTCGACAAAAATAGTGTAACTCTTCTTCAATAGGAAGCACATAACAAAAACCAATTCCACATGAGCATTGTTTTAATTGATCTTCAAATGCCCAAAATCCACAGCCTTTGCTGTCTTTAGTCTAGAACAAAAGAGAAGAAATGTAGAAGTGTAGACTTTATTTAACAAAAAAAAAAAAGAACAAGAACAAGAAGCAGATGAATATGTCAAAATTTACTTACTGTTAAAGGACAATAACAGAATCGTCTATTTGGATTTTTGGTTGTGCGTGAGGTTTTGAATATTAACTTACCATTTCCACAAGGACAAGAAGCAACCATAAACTACAAAAAGACAAATATAAATTGAAGATCATCGGTGCAACTATATATATATATGAATGACTATTAGTAAGAAAATATTATCATAAATTTTGCTTTATGTAGTATGTTAGTAAATTATTATGATTTCATAATTTGAAATAGTGTATCTAGCTTAATAATAATTCCAGTAGGCTGTGAAATTGTTTGAAGAAATAGGAAGATGGGTATTAGTAATGAAGGCAATTGTTTCGCAACTCTATAATTTCTGACAAAGATAGGCTATTCATGAGTACATATTGGAAAGAATTATTCAAGAAGGCAGGCACTAAGCTGAAGATGAGTTCTGCCTATCATCCACAAACGAATGGGCAAATAAAGGTTGTAAATAGGTGTTTGGAAGCCTATTTGAGATGCATGACAGGACCTAGGCCTAAACAGTGTCCTGCTCAGTTGGCTTGGGCTGAGTTTTGGTTCAATACCAATTATAACATTTATGCCAAGATGTCTCCTTTTCAGGCACTATATGGACAGTAACCTCCTTTATTGATGAAAGGCAATGATATTCCCTCTGAGTTGGAGGAGGTTAATCAACTATGTCAGGATAGAGATGTTTTATTACATGATTTGATAGCTAATTTGCTGAAATCTCAGGATCACATGAGGAAGCATGCAAACAAACACAGGAGGGAATTGAGTTTTGAGGTGGGAGATTGGGTTTTCTTGAAGATACAGCCCTATAAGATGAAGTCTTTAGCTAGAAAACTCAATGAAAAATTAGGTCCTAGATATTATGGGCCTTATAAAGTCATTCAGAAAATTGGTGAGGTGGATTATAAACTGGAATTGCCTACAGATAGCAAGGTTCACCCAGTTTTTCATGTTTCCTTACTTAAGAAATCAGTAAAAGCAACTAGTTCTCCTCAACCACTACCAGCAATGTTGGATGAGCAGTGGGAGCTGCAAATGAAACTAGAAAGAGTTCTGAAACACAAAACTAATTCAGAGGGACAGCAGGAAGTATTGATAAAGTGGCAAGGGTTGCCCCACCATGAGAACAGCTGGGAGCTGCTAGAGGAGTTAAAAGCTGTATTTTTTGAAGAGGACCTTGGGGACAAGGTCCAGCTTGAAGGGGAGGGTATTGATAGGGGTACAAGGTGGGGTGAAACATAGCATAGGGGGTTTAGATAGCAGTTTTAACAGTTTAGACAATTAGTATAACTAACTAAGGGTATGAATGTATAAAGGGAAGGGAGGTAGTTAGGAGGGACATTGTGAATTGTGGGAGGTAGTGACCCTTGAAGATCACTGTGTATACAGGAGTTAATCTCCAGCATTCAATAAAAATATATTTTCATTCTAAACTGAACCAGTTCCTAACATGGACTTATTACCAACCTAATAGGGTAAAAATATAGGTGAGTCCAATAAGGGAGATAATGATAGTATGCAAACATTAAGGGTAAGAAGCCTAAGAAATAAACAAGCCAAAGCCAACAGACCACATAATTTATGAATGAAATACAGAGGAGAAAATGTAAGAATGATTCACATGTGCAAATAAGTGAAAAACCATAAACTGATTCGTTGAAATTTAATAAACACAAAGAGGGCGTGGACCGTGGGATTATCTGATGATGATTATAAAGGGAAGGGAGGTAGTTAGGAGGGGCATTGTGAATTGTGGGAGGTAGTGACCCTTAAAGATCACTGTGTACACAGGAGTTAATCTCCACCATTCAATAAAAATTTATTTTCATTCTAACTGAACCAGTTCCAAACATGGACTTATTACCAACCTAATAGGGTAAAAATATAGGTGAGTCCAATAAGGGAGATAATGATAGTATGCAAACATTAAGGGTAAGAAGCCTAAGAAATAAACAAGCCAAAGCCAACAGACCACACAATTTATGAATGAAATGCAGAGGAGAAAATGTAAGAATGATTCACATATGCACATAAGTTTTGAAAAACCAGAAACTGATTCGCTGAAATTTAATAAACACAAAGAGGGCGTGGACCGTGGGATTATCTGATGATGATTATAACTTTGAAGAATTAGATAGTCAGTATACCCGACACAAAGAAGGCTCTGGAGACAGACAGACAGCAGAGGCCAAATAAGGGAGATAATGACAGTATGCAAACATTAAGGGTAAGAATTAGATAGTCAGTATACCCGACACAAAGAGGGCGTGGACCATGGGTGACAAACTGTTTCGACTTCTAGGAGGAGACACTGACGCAGTGTGGTGAGGCTTGGAGCACAGTGGTGGTTTTGGGGAACGAGAGAGAGAGAGAGAGAAAAGCGATGAGAATGAATAGCTTGGAGCACGGCGGTGACACTGACGCAGTGTGGTGAGGCTTGGAGCACGGTGGTGGTTTTGGGGAACGAGAGAGAGAAGAGCGATGAGAATGAATAGCTTGGAGCACGGTGGTGGTTTTGGGAAATGGTGGTTTTGGGGAACGAGAGAGAGAAAAGAGCAGTGAGAATGAATAGCTTGGAGCACAATGGTGGTTTTGGGAAATGGTGGTTTTGGGGAACGAGAGAAATATAAAGAAATAAATGGCATGAGGATAATTTCACTATTTACCACTTTCAATATACGGTTTACTCCCTATTGTACATAGATTATAATATTATACATAGACTAATATTTCCAAGTAATTATACTTTTTTTTTCAAATAACTATAAGAAAAATTACTTTTTAATCTTAAATAGTGTAAAATAATACAAAATGATTTTATTTTTATATGAATTGAAAAAAATAAAGTTTAGGGTTTGCACTTTTACAAAGTCAATAATTTTCTTCACCGCTTTCAATATTTATTATTATTATTATTATTAGCTTTTCCAAAAGAAGAGCGTATATATTAGTAAAATTTTGTTAAGTTCGTTACCAAAACTTGGTACAGACAAATTTGACAAACTTTCAAAAATATTTTAAAAATAATAATTTTGTTCTTTTTATTGGATTTAAGATTAGAAAAATAATTTTTCGTATATTAATTTTTTATATTAAATATGAACTCCATTATATTTTACGAGAAAATTGTTTGCTTGAACTCCTAGTAATACATAGTAGTATTTTTTTGTATATTAAATATGAACTCCATTATATTTTATATTATTTTAAAGGGTTTGAGATTAGAAAGTAATTTTTCTTATATTTATTAGAAGAAAAAAAAGAGTGGAATTACTTGGCAATATTAGTCTATGTATTCACGCCAGTACATAGTCTTTGTTTGTGTTTTCAAATAAGTAGAAGCAACATTATTTTTTAATCTTAAATCAAGTAAAATAATATAAAAGGTTTTTCTGAACAAGACTGAACTATATATATATATATATTAAGTTTTTTTAGTATTTTTCAATATATATAAGCATTTTGAAAAAAATTATGGTTAAGAAAAATTATTGACTTTGGAGAAGTACAAATCTTAAGCGAAGACATTCTAAGAAAATTTAAAACATGTTTCACTCACACACGCACTTGACATGACAAAACTATAGTTAACTTTATTTTTTAATTAATTTAAAAAATAAAACCATTTATAATATATACACGGTTTAAGATTAGAAAGTAATTTTTCTTATATTTATTTGAAGAAAAAAAAAAGAGTGGAATTACTTGAAAATATTAGTCTATGTACTCCCGCTGATACATAGTCTTTGTTTTGTGTTTTCAAATAAATACAAGAAACATAATTTTTTTAATCTTAAATCAAGTAAAATAATATAAAAGGCTTTTCTAAACAAGATTGAACTATATCTAAGCATTTTGAAAAATATTAAATATATTGTTCTCTCTATATATATATATATTATAAATATGTTATTGAAATAATTAAATTAAATTGTGGGGTATTGGGCCTCCAGATCCAATTTGCTTATTGTACTCCATGTATTGCTTATTGTGGCAAAAAAAATTAAAAAATTGCAGTTTAAATAAAAATTTACGTAAACACTGCACTTTCAAAATTATTTACGAAACTACAGTTGTCAAACACGTGAAGTGAGGACGTGTTCATTCACGTCATGGCAGAACGCAACTGGGGCTTGATCACATGATGGAAATACGTGTTCAATCACGTCGGAACAAGACGCAATCAGGGGCTTGATCACGTGCAGGGAAGACGTGTTCGTTCACGTCGAGGGCAGACGCAACTGGTGCTCATTCACGTCGTGCAGGGGCGCCATCCAGGTTCATTCACGTCCTGTGTGGACGTGACCAAGCCTCATTCACACCACACAGGGACGTGATCCAGCCATTTATATATATACCAGCCCATGCATTCCCACACTGCACTTGCTACTCTCTCTATATATATTTTTTTCCTTTGGATTCTCTCTAGAAAAGGGTTTGCATTTGAGGCTTGGTTCAAGGAAGGTGCAAAGAAGCTCTATATAAACCAAGTAAGTCATGTTGAAATATTTTTTATTTTATTTGGGTTACAATTATTAGTTAGTGACTTAAATTGTTGGTGTCTTAGATTATTAGTTAGTGTGTTAGATTATGAAATAGGTTTAGGGTACAAGTACTGGGTGAGGTTAGTTAGTTTTTGAAATTGCATGATACACTACTAGAAAAACAGCTTTCTACATCGGTTATTTGAGACATTTAACATCGGTTCTGAACCGATGTTGAATCAGGTGACGTTGAAAGTGTTGAAGTTAACATCGGTTCTCAAAACCGATGTTAACAAAAGTAAAGAACATCGGTTTGCCATCAATAACCGATGTGGACATGTGATAAATGAAAACGTTGAAAAGCGTAAAAGATAGTGTGACAACATCGGTTTCCATGCAGAACCGATGTTAAGAAAGAAAATAACATCAGTTTTTACCCAAAACCGATGTTGATTATGGATTAGAACATCGGTTGTCAAATGAAAACCGATGTTGATTTATATGTTAACATCAGTTTTTATTGCAACCGATGTTGTTTTTTTATTTTTTTTAAATATTTTATCTATTTTTTTAATTTTAGTAGTTCTTCAACCTGAAAATTTAAAAATCCAGATCTAGCCAATTCACAATTTAATAATATTCCAATAACAAATCCAATGTAAATAGTGTCAATGTACATAAAAGTATATGCTAAGCATTAATATACAATTGTTTTGAAAATCCAATAAAGCACCTAATCTACTAATACATCTTCTCTAATTTTAAGAAAAAATTTCGCCCATTGCAGTCTTATCGCCTTCAACATGTCCGCTTCCAATGGTCTTTAATCAGTGAAAAACTGCATAACATAAGAAAACATGTAATAAGTACAAAACAAAAACAAGTAAACAAAAACAATTTGTTTTCAATTAGACAACTAATTACCATGTCCCAGCTATCTGTGAAGCCTCCTTGGACTATTGTCTACATCCAATGCATGACATAATAGCCACACTCAGTGAATCCTGTTTGCTTATTACACTAAATTGAAAAACAAAGTCAAAGTTAAATGGCAATTACCGTAAATATGAATAAAAATTAATTCAATACTTAACCAACCCATTATTTGCTTGGTGCGCCTCCAAGAAGCCTCAGACAGTCAAAAATATCCCTGAACTCTAGCACCTCCTCTTCCCTTCCAATTCTTGTGCAACCCAAGCACCTCCATCACTCTTCGCAATCGCAACGAGCTCTCCATGCACTTTCCTACACTCATCAAGCTCGATAAGCAGAACTTGAAGTGCGCCTCCACCACGTGGTGCAACGCCACTTGCTTCTTGTACTCTTCAATTGAATCAAACATGTTGTCGTACTGCTCTTGACACATCCACAACATCCTTAGAGTTGTCAAGCATTGCAAGAAGTAATTTTATGAGGGTCAAGGTTATTTGCACATGTTTCTATGCCACGATGATCCCTACCTTGGGGGTCTTGTAGTTGTTGAAGAAGGCCAAGCCCACCACCACCGGTAGGATGGTCTTGTAACAAACTCCAGGGTTGGTGGTGGACTTACAGAGGCTGTGGAGGAGGTGGGAGACGCTGAGTTTTGGTAGGAGAGAGGAAGAAAGGTAGAAGGGCATATTAGAAATTTTGAAGCAAAAAAATGGGTGCGTTAAGTGATTGCCCAAAATGGCCTAACAAACAGACCTATATCGGCTTTGTTGGAATATAGTGCTTTTGACCACACACAAAATCTAGTGCTTGATTTGATGAAATCGAGTTCCAACAATGTGATTGATAGTATGTTTGGATTGGTGATAATAATCTACGTTATGGATGAAATCATGGTAATATATATATATATATATATATATATATATATATAGTTACATACACAATATTAATAGAGGAAACATGACCTATAATGGAGTAAATAAATGATGACGATGTTGAAACTTTACGGCATAAAATAAATTAAACAAGTCTCTATGGTAGAGAGGCCTAGGAAAGACTTTATAAAAAAAAATAGAGGTTAAGAAGGAACAACATCCCAAACGAAACAAAAAAAAAAAAAAAGTGCGTTGCGTTGTGTTGTGGTAATTTGGGAAGCATCACGATCAAATACGTCTCAAGGACAATTGAGCCAAGAGACATGAATTTAGTTGGGAGAATCAAATAAAAAAGGATAAACTAATTGAAAGAGAAGAATGATATCTTTAAATTCTTGAATGATACATTATGGAATGGGAACTAATGCCAAAGCTGGTTATATCTTTAAATCCTTTGGACCACATTGACATTGGGGCTTCCATTCCATTCTATGACTTCATCCGTGGCCCCACCCCACCACTCAATGCTATAAAAAAATATGCTTTGTTAGGATCCAAAGGGATTTCATCATTAATAATATCCCAAACATGCTATTTACCAAATAGATGCTCCCTATTTTAACAATCCCCCCACTTATAATTATGTTATTCCTCAATCCTCACCATGGTGGAATCAAGTTAGTGATATGTTTCTCCCCCTTTTTTGTGTTTCTAAGCAGGACATTCATTGTTCTAAAATATTATAAAACTAAAGAAAAGATTCTGGAGCATCTGTAGGTTTAGGTATTGTTCCTCCAATGATCGTAGTCCCGAGTACTTCTTGGCATTATACACACAAATTTCATAACAAAAATATGTATTCATTAATTTAATTCTCACCATAACCTTAACTTTGGTAGTATTTAGCTTTTGTTTATGATTATTCATATAAAACTGTATCTTAATGCCTATGAAAAAATGTAACTCTATCTTAATTGTGTTTATACTTTAACCTACAATCTCTTCACTATACCACTACAAGTGTTCAGTTTTATGTCTAAAGATGTCAAACCATGGTTTAAGTAGAAATTTATCTCTTATAATATTTGTTCAAAGAATAATTTTAAAACAGTCCTATGTTTAATCATCCATTATGATCAGAATTCCTGTACGTACTGTTATTTGAATAAAATAGCATTAAGATTACCCTCATGAATTATTTGCCTACTTTTTTTTCCTCAAGATTCAACCTTCAACTTTTTCACGCTTAATTTTTTTGTTGTAGTCTCTGGAAAAGTTTTCTTTTCGCTTACTTTATGTTCGAAATGGTTTTGGAATTGCTCAATAATGTCATAGAGCTCGACATTGGTAGGCCACACCAGTCAGTAGGAGTACGAATGATGCAGAAGCACTCCATTTCATAAAGATGTCTTCGAGAGTGAGATATTTTAGAAGTATGTTTTGTAATTTAATAAAAACAAATATATTTGAGGTTTATGATGAATAGCTAATTTTTAATTTTAGTCTTTAATATAAAAAATTCCTACATAGAATCTCGCATATATTAAATTTTTGTTTTAAATTAATGTTATGACGTAACATCAATATATATCAGTAATTGAGGTTGTAACATGTTAACTTGACAATATATACTTAAAACAAAAATTTAATATCAGGAATTTAATACAACAAAAAAATCTATTAGACATTAAAATAAAAATTGATCAATATCAAAAATCAAAAATATACTTTTGCCTTAAATAAATCTACTCTTATACTATATATAAATCAAAATTCTCTTTTTTAAACGATAAAGTTTTTAGAAATTATTCTTAACCAAAAACATTTTTAAGATCTATTTTTTAATGTGAGTGCTTTTAAAAATTATTATTGTTAAGTTACATGTTTTATTCTAACTATATATACTAAACATTTATTTCTTATATTTTTAAATATACTTATTAATTTTAATTTCAAATTTAATTTGACAACTAATACAAAAAAATATAACCATCCAAAACTATTTTATTTTATCTTTATTTATATACTTAATTTTCTTAAGCTTCTATTTCTTTCACTATGCCAATTTCAAATTTATTTTCAAATTTAATTTCAATAAA
>PYAF01004493.1:510909-524948 GCA_007407185.1 Glycine tomentella
AAACAAACACCAGTTTTGTTGTGTATGATTGATCCATTTGGAAAAATGAATGCTAATATTGAGTTAGCAATGGTTTGAGAGCTTGTTTCTCCCAAGAATGCCATAATATGAAGATTGAATTTTGTTTGTGAGGGTATATTGTGTCGAAGTGTGTAGCTGTATAGTTTTGTTTATTTATAGACAACTGAATAATTGTCACATTGATGTTATCGAATTTTGATAAGGTTAGAATTGTGTATTTGGGTAGAGATTTGTCAGGTATCCAATGTTGATTGAGACATGTCATTATTCCAACTTTTACTTTTATCGATATAGTGCATAGTGTTGTCATTTTAGACTGTGATTTTAGCTTTGTACGTAGTGTACAAATCCATTATTGATGTTTTACATTGAATTTTAATTGGTAGTTGTCCATTATTTGGAATAGGTTTGTCAGGTATCCAATGTTGATTGAGACATGTCATTATTCCAACTTTTACTTTTATCGATATAGTGCATAGTGTTGTCATTTTAGACTGTGATTTTAGCTTTGTACGTAGTGTACAAATCCATTATTGATGTTTTACATTGAACTTTAATTGGTAGTTGTCCATTATTTGGAATAGGTTTGTCAGGTATCCAATATTGATTGAGACATGTCACTTTGCCAAGTTTTCATTTTTTGAAAAAATGTCTAACATGACCACTTGAACATTGTTTTAAGGGTCGAAAACATGTTTTTTTTTTTGTTTTTTGGCCATTTTTTGAAGACGTTGTTGATTAAACTGTTGAACGATATATTTTTTTTTTGGGTTGTTTGACGTAAAAACTATGAAAAACACTTGAAAGAAATTTTTGTAATGTGCTGGAGAAAATTTTTAAAAAATGTCTAACATGACCACTTGAACATTGTTTTAAGGGTCGAAAACATGTTGATGACTCAATAAAGGTATATGAGCCATGACAACAAGGTTTAATTGTAAAACGGTAATGAGTGAAATAAAATTTGAAGTTGGTGATGAAAATGTGTAGTCGACATTCACCACCTATCAATTTATAATGTAAATTGCCTCGAGATTCCAAAGCATGTTAAGATAGTTGTCTTACTGTCATGCCTCGAGATTCCAAAGCACGTTAAGACAGTTGTCTTACTGTCATGCATCGAGATCTAAAACCACGTGAACCATAGACCTGTCATTCATGCTATATAAAGGCATATTATCAGCACAACTTTTGCATAGTTGCATCAAATAACATTGTGCGCAAAAAAACAAAGAGAGCAAGCAAAATGAGTGCAGAGCCAATTGGTGCGTATGTTTATATAAATGGTGAGGTCATCCACAGTTCTAGTGGAAATGCAATTTTCAGAAGTGACAAGGCCAAATCGATACTGCTGTATTCAACAATGACCCTGCCAGACATAATCAACAGTATACAGTCATCAATTACAGATTATGGTGTTACACCTATAGTTACTGCACTTTGGTTTCGTTGTCCTCTATACCAATCACATGGATGTGTTAAGTATATGGCCATTCAAATTATTGACGAAGAAGGTGTTTTGTGCATGTTCGATATATTTCAAAAAATGACGACCATAATATGTTTGGAACTTAGAGTTGATGTTCAAACCTCGTCGTCACCTTCTCAAGTTAATGATCAAAGCTGGGCGGAGATGGAGCACCACCTCGACAATTCCCTAAAATTAGAATGAACAATTTCATGTATTTTGGTTTTGTATTGCTCTTATCTGTTTGTTAGTCTTTAAAATGTCCTTGTCGTTGTTTCATGCTTTTTAGCTGTTAGATTCAAATAACCATAATAATATGATCCTGAATGTTTTGCGCATGCATTACACTACTCATTCACATGCACCAGCAAAGGCATCAATGCAGATGCCAGTAATCCGCGTGGCCTCTATGATCGATTCGATCCACAGTCTATAAGGCTACAGAGAGTCCGTTGCCTGTGGTTTACGCATGCGTCACACTATTCATTCACATGCACCGGCAAAGGCATAAATGCGGATGCCAGTAATCCGCGTGGGCTCTGTGATCGATGTCGTGTCCCTGTTTCATTGTATCCTGCCGAAACACGTTATATTTCAGCACAATTACACGACAACGATGATCTTAGAGGTGCCGTGGAAACACTTGTCCATAATCCACAATTGGGTTCTGCCCAACTGTATGCTGTTGCTGAGCGTATTTCTCAACCACAACCACCTTCTCCACAACCACAACCACAACCACAACCACCTTCATACACAGACCTTGAAACACAAGACACCTTTGACATTTACACTTCATACACACAACTACTATCCCAAAATGATTCTTTTTCTGATGCCCAACAAACCTCCTTTCACCAACAATACCATCATCCATCACCCCCATCACAACAACCACAAACACAAACATCAAACCCAATTGAAGATCCCATCACTAATGAAGATCCCATCATACGATTTCACGAAGAAAACATGGATGATTTTAGTGAACATGAGGATCAAGAGTTGTTTGATCACAATAATGATCAAAGTGATGATGAGGGTTTTGCCATACCAACATCACCTCCGTTGCAATATCATCAACCAAGGTGTCCAACGGGGTTGAACCTCGACCACCTACCACAATACACTGATCACCACCATTTCATTCAACAACAAGACCGTGTGCAACCACCAACTGGTGCACTCGAGGTTGGCATGACCTTCGATGAAAAAGCACAATGTATTCGAGCAATCAAAGAATACAACGTCAGAAATCATTTTGACTGCAAAACAATGTATTCAGACCAGAGAAGGCTAAACCTCGTGTGTAAATCACATGAGAATGACTGCACGTGGAGCTTAGGCGCATCCAATTCAAAGAAGCGTAACAAATGGATAATCAAAAGTATCAGAGGTCAACACACTTGTGTCGCACCAATGCTCACACAAGATCATAGGCAACTTGACAAACATGTGATAACGCAAATCATCCAACCCATTGTCAAAACGAACCCAACAGTCTCCATCAAAACGTTGATTGCAGAGATCAAAACGTTTATGAATTATACTCTGTCCTACAAAAAGACATGGTTAGCAAAGCAAAGAGCATTGGAGATGATTCATGGAAATTGGGAACAATCATATGCCAATTTGCCAAAACTTTTGGGAGCTCTGCAATCTTGTATTCCTGGGACTATTGTCGTTGCTCAAACAGAATCTGTGTTTGAAGACAGAGAAATGATACCTGGAAAAAAATGTTTAAACGTGTCTTTTGGTCTTTCGGTCCGTGCATTAATGGGTTTACGGGAAGTATACAGGCACATTATTGATAGCTACAGCACAAGATGGTGCTAACCATATCTTCCCGATTGCCTACGCCATTGTAGAAGGGGAGACAACTTCAGCTTGGGGATTCTTCCTAAAGAATTTGAGAAGACATGTTACTCCGCAAAGTAACATTTCCCTCATTTCAGATAGACACGCTGCGATTATAAGTGCCTACAACAACGCAACTAACTTATGGGTTGGGGACACATCTCATTTCTTCTGTCTGCGCCACGTTGCACAAAATTTCCTTCGCGGTAACCCCAACTGCAAACATCTGAAGAAATCACTAATGCGAGCTGGTAAGAATATTTAATATTTTTTCCACTAAAATGTATTATATTTAAAATTTCATTACGTATTAAATTTATTGAATATTTACAGGGTACGCATACACAGAGAAAATGCACTGGCGGCATCTTGGGGATATCCGTGCAAACAAACCAAGTGCAGCTGAATGGCTTGATCGACTACAAAAAAAAAAGATTGGGTACAATGCTTCGATGAGGGAAAACGTTGGGGACATATGACCACAAATTTGTCTGAGTCGGTTAATTCCATGTTCAAAAGCACAAGATATTTGCCAGTGTCATCTTTGGTTGAGGAGACGTATTTCAAGACCGCAAAGCTTTTTACAATTAGAGGCCGACAAACCCAAGCAATGATCAACTCCGGCTCACAGTATTCTGAAGTCGTCTTTGAGGCAATGAATAGAAATCAACTGGAATCAAATACGCACATTGTTAGTGAATTCGATAGACACAATCACACGTTTCTTTTAACAGAGACCCAAGCCCCACTTGAAGCACCTAGACCACCTGGAAGATTTAGGGTCATGTTATAATCCCAACATTGTGATTGTGGTGAATATCAGGCTAAACACTTACCGTGTTCTCACGTCATGGTTGCCTGTAAATCTGTCAATGTCGATCACATGAATTATGTGCCACTGCTATTTACTTTACAAAACATTTTGCACATCTACAACAACTCATTTGATTTATTGCCACATGAATCAATGTGGCAAGAATATGAAGGAGATCAGCGATGTCCTGATCCAAGGAAAAGAAGAAGTGCAAAGGGTTGTCCGGTATCAAATCGCATACCCACTGAAATGGATGAAGAAATTGAACGAGATTCTAGGGAAAAATGTGGAATTTGCCGACAACAAGGACATAACAGAACAAATTGTCCTAACATACATTCATAATATTGTTTTTGGAAAAATCTTATTTTTTTATGTATTTTATGTATGCATGTCATTTTGTATGTTCTATTTTTTTTTTTACTATTTACATTTTATCATATAATATAATTGATATATAATAATTATATATCCACGTTATTTTTAATTTTTTTATAAGTCTGGATTTTTTATTTTTAATCTACTTATTTTTTATCACTTTTCCTTTTTTTAAATAAAATAAATTAAAAACAATCATAATTTTAAAAAATAAAAAAAAATTAAAAATATAAAACAATCATATTTATTTATTATTTTAAAAAACATAATTTTAAAAAAATTAAAAACATTTAAAAAAAAACACGTACGGAAGTTGGGTGATGAAATCCCGACTTCCCAGCATGATCCAATTTTTTTTATATAAAAAAATATAAAAACTGCATGATAATATTAAAAAAAAAAAAAACAAAAACTGCACGGTGAGAAGTCGGGTGATGAAATCCCAACTTCCCACTTAATCCAAAAATAGGTGTAGATTGGGAAATTTTTACAAAAAGGGTGTAGATTGGAAATTTTTGCATCAAAACAAGTGTAGATTGGGAAAAAAACCACATGTTGGTAGCCCCAACTGCCATCCGATTTCTGATTATGCATGCATGGATAAATGTTCGACAAATGCAGAAAATAAATAAATTTTTTGGGAGGAGTTTAGTATTGGAAAGAAAAAATGGAAAGGGAAAAAAGTGAAAAAAGAAAAGAAAAAAAAAGTAGAAAAAAAACTTAGATGATTTTGTTTTAAGTTAGTCAGAAGAGAAGAAAATGAAAATAAAGATTTTTTTTATAGAGACAAATATATCATGGAATAATGTTGCTCTAACTAGATTGATAAAATTTATTTTCTAAATATTTATTGTAATGACTTGAATACAAGATAATTTATTAAGTTGAAATAATATTATAATAATTAATACATGTATCTAATTGTTGGAGTATAAATTTGAAATGAAGTTCCACATAAGACATGTGAGAAGAAAACTCATAAACTTTGACTTTAAGATTTTGGGTTGAGGGGTGGTGTTAAGTTTACTTATATAGTTGCTCATAATCCATTGTTGTAAATCTTTATGGTGTTTATTCTCCTTAAACGCACAATAATTGGTATAAGAGTTGATGGTTCAACTTGATGACTGTTTTATACAAGTGAGATGACAACAGTGTATTCATGAACATAAAAATCCTTTGTATCGAAAGTCTTCTTGATGAGTGAGTCCATGCATAAAGGTTAGGCAGCGAATCCCGCACGTATTGTGACGTGCAAGGTACTAAATCATGTTGACGACAATGACTAAATGAGTCGAGACAATCACGATTAAGCTATAAGGACTACCATTGGATACTTACTAAAAACAAGCTTACACTCGAGGGAGAGACTATATGTAAGAGACTATATGTAAAAGAGACTCACATTTGAGAGAGAGATGGTTAGAACACAAGTATAAGATGAAGTCTCACATGACATAAAAATGAAAAGTTAAACACTATATAAATAAGAAGAAAATTCATAAACTTAAACCTTAATTTTGAATTAAAATGTATTTACCCCTTAAATACACAATACTAATGATTTTTCTCTTATTTAAAAGTAAAATGATTACACACATTTATGTACACAAAACTTTAAATATAAAAATTATATAAATAAAAGCCTCTTTTCATTTTTTCTTCTTCTTTTCATTCTACTTTTTAGACCAAAAATAAAAATGACATCAAACTCATTTACAATCTCCTTCTTTCTATTCTTTTGGGAGTTCAATAGCAATACAAATTAAATTATCATTATCTACTATATTCCTCGGTCACTACTAGACTGAGCTTGGTGGATATCTATCTCCTTACTTCCTTCCAGAGAAGGAAAAAAAGAAAAAAATTGAAATTATTTCATCCTGTCTCATTTCGTTCCTCGTTTCCCTTTGTAATAAACGAAGCCATATTGGTTATGATGTATTAAGTGGGAAGGTATTATAAAAGAAAAAAATTAATTATCAATTTAAATTAAAGTATATCATAAATTTATATAAAATTTCTAACTAAAATAAGTTTAGACACATTTAATCATATTTAATTTTGAGTTCAAGTTTTATAAATAAAAAGAAATCGATTGAAAAGAAAAATTTTACTACTATAAAAGTAAAAATAACGTAAATATTAATTAAGACTCTTAAGATATTGATTAAATAATTAAAATGTATAAAATTGTATTATATATATTTTTATGTTTTTTTTATAATTTCATAATAAATATTTTTTTAAAGTTTCTTAATCAGTATCATAATATCTAAAGACATTGATATATACCTATTAACAAAACCCTAAAAGTAATCCAAGTTCTTTGGTGAACATGAATCATTGATAAAACAGTTAAACATTCGAACTTGTAACATATCAAACAAAAACATATTTAATAATTTAAAATCACCCCATTAAAATTAACTCCATATATATATTTTTTTTAAAAGAAAGAGGCACAGGTTAGCAGGATGGACCATGAGTTGATGAGCTGCAGATTGCAGAATGTGATTTGTGTGATATTTGTTTTTCCCAAATTCTGAAAAAGTTACATTTTCAAGCCAAAAGCAAACAAAGGAGGAGACAATCCAACCACGTGACCTGTCCAAAAAAAAAAAAAACACTTACCTTCCCTGCAACCATTTTTTTTCTTTCTCTTTTTCATCCCATTCCCATTATATTCTCATTTCTCATTTCTCTCTCATCAATCCCACACATCTCTTCACTCCAGTCTCATTTTTTCAAAAATAAAACCACACCAATAACCTTTATTCTCATTAATAATTTAATTTGAGTTCATTTATGTACTTTTATTTTATTCCTGAAACCAGTTTTTGGTCACTGGTTATAGTTGTGCATCTACATTTGTGTCCACTTTGGCATTTTGTTTTGTCCTGTGTTTGGTTCTTTCTTTGGTTGTGTTGTGAGCGTGCTCCTGCTCCATGCTCACCTCCTTTTTATTCCCTGCAACTGCAACAAAAGAAAGAAGATAATGGTATGGTAGTGTAGTGCCATCACCGGGAACCAACGACACACTAACATGGAATAAATTATAGAACCCAAATCTACCATTCATAGATCTCAAGGATCTCACAGTTTCCTTTTTTTCCTCAATAAAGTTTTGCTCTTTTTGGTCTTCTGAGTGCTCACTCCTCTTGCTTGGATTCAAATTCTCTATTTTCCAACTTGGTTTTGTGGTGGCAAAGAAAGAAAAGAAGAAAAAAAAAAAGCAATTTTGGCATTTGGGTTCTGTTTGATTTGATGTTCATTGAATTGGGTCAAAGAGAAGTTGCTGTTTCGGTGAGAGTGGGAATCTGATTCCAAAGAGTGGCTTTTTTCTGTTTGGATAAGGTGATATAGACTGGACCTTCTTTGTGATAATGGGGATTCAAGTTGTTAATTATGGTGGCTTTGAGCATTTCTCAGTGGTTGTGTGAGGGAGACACAGTTGAGGAAACTGATTGTACAGTATGGAGCATAGTAGTTTGGTTTTCTGGCTATTGGGGTTTCTCCTTCTGCTGTTGATGGAGATTTCTTTTGCTGCGCTTTCTCCTTCTGGCATAAACTATGAAGGTTAATGTTTTTCTTGGGATTTTTCTTTTTTTCATTTTGTTCACTGGGATCTTTGGTAAAACTTATGAAGAGAAAGGTTGTAAGTTGGTGGCTTAAGGCACAAAAGTTGAGCTTGTTGGTCAATTTAATTATGCTGGAAACTACTAGGCAGGGTAGCTGGAAGGTTAATGTTGATGTGATGATTCTATTTTGTTTCTTTTTTCGTTTTCCTTGAGAATTTGAGTGCTACCTTATTACCTCTAACAAGATAGCTGCAGAGAACTTGATATTATTCCTCTTCTTCCCCATAAGGGGTCGGGGGTGGGGTCTTCACTTGCTTATTTTCTTTTCTTTTTTTGGTTGATCAATTCTCTTTTTATTTGTATGATGGAAATACAAGAGAATTTTGAGATGAAGGTTCTCACCCTCTTCTGTTTGTTCCTTGAACAGTTGTAGCTCTGATGGCCATAAAGAATGACTTGACTGATCCTCGCAATGTTCTGGAAAATTGGGATATTAATTCTGTTGATCCATGTAGCTGGAGGATGATTACTTGTTCCCCTGATGGTTCTGTTTCTGCATTGTAAGTTGCTTGGCCTTTTAAATGTTTTCAAAAGTAGTGAAGAAGTTTCAAGAGGTCTTGATTAGAAAATTGACCAAACAGCTTTTGCTAGTTTAATTTTCACCTAAAGGATTGTTTTTCCTTTTATCAGGGGATTGCCTAGTCAGAACTTGTCTGGTACACTATCTCCTGGGATCGGAAACCTTACTAACTTACAATCTGTGTAAGTCTATGCTAATTTTATTAAGATTCTACATATCTGGCTTTTGCTTTGAATGTTGATGGGGTTTGGCATCAGTACCTCTTAATTCTTATTGTTAACTCTATCCTTGCTCTATTACATTGATGCTTAATTAGTTATACGTTACATATGCAGGTTGCTTCAGAATAATGCTATTTCTGGTAGAATTCCTGCTGCAATAGGAAGCTTGGAAAAGCTTCAGACACTCGATCTTTCCAATAATGCATTTAATGGTGAGATACCCAGTTCTTTGGGAGGCCTCAAGAACCTGAATTATTTGTAAGTTACAAAAGGCATTTATGTTAATTGATGCATAGATTTTGAGTTTGATTATGAAATTGTTTTTTTTAACTCAATTTAAATTGTCTTATGTGCATGCCAGGAGATTAAATAATAACAGCCTTACAGGATCCTGCCCTCAGTCTCTTAGCAACATTGAAGGTCTAACCCTTGTGTAGGTCTTTGTTACCTTGTTGCACCATATTTTTTCTTTTTTTGCCTCATCATTACCTTAAAAGCCCAAGGACAGATTTAAAGCTTTGATTTCTTCTAGAAAATGTCTATATTAACTGTTCTGAATGGAACATGTATAGGGACCTCTCCTACAACAATTTGAGTGGTTCCTTGCCAAGAATATCAGCAAGAACTTTAAAGTAAGTTCATTTTGGATTTCCTCATCCTTATTTCTATATTGAAGTTTACAACAAAGCAGTGTATTTTATCTCTTGCTCAATTATTTACTTCAGGATCGTGGGTAACCCTTTAATTTGTGGCCCAAAAGCAAACAACTGTTCTACTGTTTTACCTGAGCCACTTTCCTTCCCTCCGGATGCACTAAGAGGTGTTAATTACATCTATCTTCGAACTCTACTTTCAAATTATTTCTTCTTCTGACAATTGTATGACATGCTTAAATGTGGTGATTTGGTTTTCTAGGCCAATCAGACTCTGGTAAGAAAAGCCATCATGTGGCACTTGCTTTTGGTGCAAGTTTTGGTGCTGCTTTTGTCCTCGTGATTATAGTTGGGTTTCTTGTTTGGTGGCGGTATAGACGCAACCAGCAGATATTCTTTGATGTTAATGGTTAGTCCTTGCTAAAGCTTCTCCTACTTTCCTTTTTTTAAATTTCCTTATATCTCTAATGCACTATTAGTAAACTTTGTGGCAAAATTTGAAAAGAATCTGATGGTCATCATTTCTCTGTTGGAGCACACAGTTGTTAGGGATTCCCCCCCCCCCCCCCAAGGAATTCACATCTCAAATGCTTACTTCAATTCATTTTTGTTAGACTGTCAAAGTTAATTGACCCACTCCTACCTAACATTGTGCTATGCTGCTTCCAATGGACTTCTGTGTATTTTTGACCTTTCAGCATGTTGCATTGTTTCTTGGTTTTTTTATTATTCTCCAACTACTTTAAGCTTATTAAAAGCAAATGTAAGACTTATCATGCATGAAATGAAGTATGACTACAAGATGTTTTCCCTACTGGTGACTTTTTTGCAACATGAGCAACAAAAGTTCTCATAATATTGTTCTTGCTTGGAAAAATGTTGGAAATCTTAGTTGTAAAATTTAATTTGGTGTTATGCAAAATACATGATCAGTATTCTAGAAGATAAAATTTGATAGAGAACAGTGCTGCTTGTGGTATAACTGTATATAATTCAGAACATAAGGATGACCTTCTTTGAAGGGGAGAGGCCAGCGGAGCAGTTCACATTGGCAAATTCTGTGCATTTTATAGTTGAACACAAAATATATTATAAATCTACTCCCCCTATGTGCTCTAAGCATATGTTGTATTCCTGTACCAATATACCATGCACTCTATACTTGTTTGTGTGTTTTTGTATGCATATTCAGTAAAATTTTGTTATTTGGCAGAACATTATGATCCAGAGGTGCGTCTTGGTCATTTAAAAAGGTTTTCATTCAAAGAGCTTCGAGCTGCAACAGACCATTTCAACTCAAAGAACATTCTAGGAAGAGGTGGCTTTGGAATAGTTTACAAGGCATGCCTGAATGATGGGTCTGTTGTGGCTGTCAAAAGGTTAAAGGACTATAATGCAGCTGGTGGTGAGATCCAATTTCAGACAGAAGTTGAGACCATAAGTTTGGCTGTCCACCGGAATCTTCTGCGGCTTTCGGGGTTTTGCAGTACTCAGCATGAAAAACTCCTTGTTTATCCCTATATGTCTAATGGCAGTGTAGCCTCTAGATTAAAAGGTTAGCTCATTGAACTTTTCATTAAGCTGCTCATGATTGAGGTTGATATTTATACTCTAAATCCTCAAGATCATTTTAAATTCTACCTTATTTGTCTTTGGTTTTGGATTTATATACCAGATCATATTCATGGTCGGCCAGCTTTAGATTGGACGAGGCGAAAGAGAATAGCTTTAGGTACAGCAAGAGGGTTGGTTTACTTGCATGAGCAATGTGACCCTAAAATTATTCACCGTGATGTCAAAGCAGCCAACATATTGCTAGATGAAGACTTTGAAGCTGTTGTTGGTGATTTTGGTTTAGCTAAGCTTTTGGATCATAGAGATTCACATGTGACCACTGCTGTGCGTGGCACAGTTGGCCACATTGCTCCAGAGTACCTATCCACTGGTCAATCATCAGAAAAAACTGATGTGTTTGGGTTCGGAATCTTGCTGCTTGAACTGATTACAGGCCATAAGGCTATAGATTTTGGGCGAGCCGCAAACCAGAAAGGTGTAATGCTTGATTGGGTAAGCTCTCCAGACTTTCACTTTTTTCAACATCTCTTTTCTCCTTTGGTTCGCATATCAAGCTTTTTACAAGTTCTAGCAATATTTTTATTTCCACAACTTACAATGGATGTTTTGTTGGCACTAAGAACAACTTTCTTCTTATATGCTAAACTTGTCTTTCTTGAATTTTATGGAAAGAGTACTTCAGTAATTTCTCTTCTTAACAGGAGCTGGTATTAATAAAACAGTTTTTTTAACATTAACTAGGTCTGATTCTTAGCAACTAAAATTGGAAGGTTTTTATTGAATAACATTTATATTATACTTTTGTATTTGTTATGTAATAAATGATTTCTTTAACATTTATATTACTCCCTCCATTCCAAAATGACTACAGTTTTAGTCTTTGATTTTTTTTTCAAATTGATTGATGTTCTCATTTTTCAATGAGAAATTTAAACATTTATTCCAATTTTTCCCTGTAATAAATAGTGTTGTTTTGAAAGACTTAATAATACATTTATTGAAATGAAGAGAGAGAATAAGGACATTTTAGTAAAATTATTCCCTAATAAATGTTAATTCTCTTGAAATACTTGCTTTATTGGTCTGTGTGGAAAAACCTTAAACATTAGTCATTTTGAGACGTGGGAGTATACTTTTGTATATGTTATGTAATAAATGATTTCTTTCCCAATAAAAACCTTACATTTTTAGCTTAACTGGTAGTCTTGAATTTGAATTCTAGGGAATACAACAGGATTAAAAAAATCAGTTGGAAGAGTTTTGTTGTCCTAAGTAATCCTAATTGACTTGAGCCCCCGATAGGGTGGGTTAAACCTTCAAAACAATCATAAGGGTTGAATGATTGATGATAACAAAAATGTTTAAACTTCAAAGAATTGGCCACTTAAGCTGCAAATTAATTTTTCTTGCTCTTAGTAATTGCGTCTAAGATTAGTTTTCTCTCTCTTCAATCACCATTCTTTTTTCAATGTGAATTAAACAACTTTCAGGTTAAGAAGCTCCACCAGGATGGAAGATTGAGTCAAATGGTAGACAAAGATCTAAAGGGCAACTTTGATCTGATTGAATTAGAAGAAATGGTTCAGGTTGCACTCTTGTGCACACAATTCAATCCTTCACACCGCCCCAAGATGTCAGAAGTATTAAAGATGTTGGAAGGGGATGGCTTAGCAGAGAGATGGGAGGCCTCACAGAGGATTGAAACACCAAGGTTTCGGTCTTGTGAGCCTCAAAGATATTCAGATTTAATAGAGGAATCTTCACTCATAGTTGAAGCCATGGAGCTTTCTGGCCCTAGGTGACAATCATCTTGGTTTTCCACTATAGCTCCTTGTTTAAAAGGTGTAGTTTACATGTTAAAAATGATATTGTCATTAGTGTCAATAGCTATGTAATGCTCGTATTCATCTGTAAAAAGAAAAAAAGGAAAGTCATGTATAAGTATCTTCTTTGTTGGAATGTTGATTTAGTTGCTTCAGAAAATTTTTGAATCAATGTTAGAAAATTGTATGTATTGCACTTAACATGTTCTTTCTGTTGGTTTTTGGTGCCTAAGCAATCTCATAGAGCCAGTCGAGTAAAATTGTCTTTAGCAAATCTTCAACCTAAACTCTAATTTATATTTCATTGGTAGGTTACCATAACTCCATAAGACTTGTGGTATGCCCAGGCTTTGGAATAATCAACTTATAAAAAAAGAAAAGACAAATGCAAGTGAGGAATGATGAGTAAATTATAATAGGTGTTAAATTTAAATACTGTTTAACTTTAGAGAGAAAAAAAAAAAAAGAAAGAAAGAAGATCTGTTACAAGGGGACTTATTTGTGCTACTTTTTAATTTGCAACTTAAAATTTGTTGAAATTAAATTACGTAATTCATGGCTTTTTACAATCTGTACTTATTTTTTTATACTGTTTTAGGTTAAGGCGGAAAGGTGGCGTCTAACATGAACTACCTCATTTACGGGTTCATTGATGAACCAGTCCTTTTTACTTACAATAACAGGTTATTTACCGGAAGGCAGAACACCAAAAGAACAAATATAATATTTTAATAGCCAAATATTACCGGGTGAATAGTTTGCAGGTTTCAAATTAGAAATTGATTACCTGCTGAACCGGTAGAAAATTTAAAATTATTTATAATTTTTTTCATTAAAAAAAAATAACGACTAAACGTAAACGTAAATGCCGATGAGTAGCAGTTTCATAAATAACATTTTCTTTTAATTATTATAATATATAAAATAATAATATTAAATTCATTAATATCAAAAAAAATTTATATAAACAAATCATAGAAATAAATTATTTCAAAACAAACTATAAATATTTTTAAATGAAAAAAATAATTAACACAATATAAAAAAATATTGAACATGTTAAATTAA
>PYAF01004493.1:526993-546864 GCA_007407185.1 Glycine tomentella
ATGAAATTGTTATAAATAGATTATTGGTTATGTTTTTCATTTTAAAAAAAATTAAATAAATATATAGATGATTGATCACTTAGGCTATGTTTGATTGTTCGGCAGAAGAGTTTTAAACTCAATTTGGAGAGAAAAAAGTGAATTTAATATTATGTTTAATTTCTCTCCAAAATTAGGGACATTCATAGTAATTTTTTTTTATCAAAATAATCATTCGAATCAAACTTATAAAATATATGTAGTTTGATGTAAGGGTCGAATAGAAAATGAAGAAAAAAAAATTAACAGAAACCGTAAAGTCCCTGGAACAGCATTTTTTTTTTGTTTTCCTAAAAGCATCGGTCAAAAGCGTCAAAAGCGCTGGCATTTTTTTTGTTTTCCTTCCGGTAAATGACCTGCTATTATAGGTAAAAAATGGTGGTTCATCGATGAATCCGTAAATGGGGTGGTTTATTTTAGAATCGCCCGGAAACTTTATTATCTTCATAAAGTATGCTCAATAAGGCATCGAACATATAAAAGTCGATATTAAAGGATTGGCAGGCGTTAAAAATGTGAAACTTTAATTTTGTAAGAAGAATTACTTTATTAAAGCATTTATAGTATACCTAAATTTTGTCCTTGCTATAATTAATTGCTAAAATTGTTTTTATTTAAATTATTCAATATTATTTTAAAATAAATTTAAATTTAGGAGAAAAATAATAATTTTCATCATCTAAATTTAATTTAGGTTCCAAATTTTTTTAAAAAAATATTTTTAATTTGCTTTTAATCTAAATTTTCCATTCTAATGTATTCATTTTTTTTTATCAGACAACGTTTAAATTTTTTAAATTGAGTTTCAAAATATTGTTTTAACTAAAGTTCATTCTTACACTAAAAAAGGTTCAATAACTCAATGAGAACTCAATTGACAACACATGTTAAGTTTGTGAGAAAATACCGTAGTTGATCCTTAGAGAGCCAAAAGTCCTAATTTCAACGATTTTCATTCTTCTTTCTCATTCTTCATCTTCTTCCCATCTCACCACCATTGTTTCTCTTTTTTCTCATTGTTGCCGCTACAATTGTGGAACCTCCATCTACGCTTATTCTTGCTAGATTTGTCATTTGAATGTTATTTTTGTCAAATTTTGTCTAACCCTAAACTCCTTTTTCGATCATCATGAAACATGTGAACCTTTTTAATCATAACTATGTTGAACCATGAACCTCCATGTAACTTGATTGTCTTCCCTTGTGCTAAACCAACCTCTGCACTCAAATAGATTCCTAACCCACACTCCACCACTAAACAACCTTAGTCAATAAATAACATAAGCACCATAAACATGTGCCTCCACAAGCTCTATGCCCCCAACATTTATGCCTAAACAAAACCGTCATCACTTAGCTTGAAACCATCACCCAAATCTTAATTCGTAAACAACATAACTGCAAAGGGCATTATTTAATGATGGCTTATGGCTTATGGATGAGGTTATGTGGGGTTGAAAAATGAAAGGCGGCGGCAACAATTGGAAAATGGAAACAAGGAACTTTAATGAAAAAAAGAACAACAATTAAGAATATATTTAGATAAATTTCTCCAAAGATGCTTATAGGAAAAAAAATAAAAGAGAAAACTAAATAAATTTTTCTATAAAGGTAAAATTAGTTCATACATAAATTCATATATAGAAATTCTCTCATATTAGTATTTTTAAAAGTCAAACTTCAACATCTATATAAACTAGTTTGAGTTTATGGAAAAATGTATTTCATATTTTTTTTCAATAAGTACTTTTAGAAAATTTTATCCAAACATATACTAATTAGTCTGCTTAATGATATGAGTTCAAGTAGTTTGTATGAACTTTTTATTTAAACTTTATTGCTATTATTGAAAAAAAATAATGTTTTGTGACAATTAATTGTATTAAACAATATATATCTATTAGCTTGAAAGACAAAGGTAACACCGAGGAAAACATTGAAGAAAAATAAATAAATTAGAGGATAAAAATGACATCTAAATCAAACTTAATTTACAAAAATATTATTTTTGTTATATTTAAATTAAGGAAAAATTGATTAAAATATTCAATCTAAGATAATCTATGTTTTCATACAAGTTAATTAAATAATTTATTTATAACTAATAATTAGACTTTAACTATATACACAAACGAAGAAAATACAAATTAGTGGATCTAATCGATTAACTAGCATATTGTATAGGATGGGCCAACAATTTATAGATTGAAAGGCAATTGTTATTGGCACTAACCATGTGGGTGGCTTTTGCCCATATTCTAAATTTGCCCCCTAAAAAATTGCATAACGGAAACATGTTTTTGTTTTACATTTGAGGGATGACAAAAAATGCACAACATAAGTATATTTTTGTCGTGCAAGTGCACAACAAAAACATGTTTTTGTTGCATACAGCTAGTTACACAATGGAAGCGTGTTTCCATTGTGTTTTTGTTAGGTCACCCCTATTTTCAAACGAAAACACATTTTCGTTGTGTAACTACCCATGTACAACGAAAACATATTTCAATTGTGCAATTCTCTCTAACAAATCGGAAATACGTTTTTGTTGTATATCTGCAGTAAGTGATTTTTAAAAAAATAACAAAACCATGTTTTCGTTGTTATTTTTGTCTATCAGCCACAACTTATGCTAAATTGTTATGGACCTCATTAAAAGACTTGCAACACATTATGCATGACGTACAACATTTACAAAACACAATTAGCAAAGTTTATAATCCACATTAACTGAATAAAAACATTAACTAGAGTTTTACCAAGTGTCAAATGAATTCGCAGAACAATACTTAATATAAGAAGAGTTAACTAAACAACTAATCCTTAGTGATGTCTACTACATATTGAGATCCTATAGTTGAATGAAACATCAATGAATTGAATTCTTTTATGCGTCATAGGTATGGTCTTTGCCATGAACAAGCTTCACGTATGTAGTAGTGATTCCCTTTAACAAATCTAATTGTAATAAGGCATTGTTGTGCCAAATATGGTGTTGAACTCCTAAGCGCGAAAAAAGTTCAATTTTGGAGCATAGATAAAGAAACCAAGACAACATTATATTGACTAACAATGACATCATCCATGGCAGGAATGATCATCCACTTGTCAACAGATGCTATTGGGCCAGGCTGGACATACAAAAAGTCTAACAATTTAACCAGATTGTCTTTTGTGCCAAATTACTTAACATATTGAGAATTTCATGTTTAAAGTTCCTGAATCAAGTCCTGTCAAACTAGAGTCCATGATTCCTCATCCTGACCTAGTAAGGTTGTAATTATTCTGTAACCACCGTTTCCATCAGGTCTCATGTCAACAACTTTTACGATGAACTGTTGCAACAGATCAAGAAAATCATCCATATAAGAGACTTTTTGTTCGCTTTTTGTTACTGACATCTTTGTGAGCCACACTTAAAGTTTCCAAAATACCAACCAATGTGTTTATTTCATCAACTTGCTCCCACATTGAAGGTGCACATTTAGTAGATTTCACAAACTTCAATGCACCTTTTGTTCTTACTTTCTTTGGAGGGGGACACATTGAAGTGATATATGAAATGCATGTTAATGGACCTTATTCTTCAATGTCAATTTCTTGTCTACGTCAAGCTGTGAAAATCTCTTTAACAATGTATCATCCTTATTTGTGAGAGTTAAGTCCCTCCAAGAATCACCTATGTCATCTGTAACAATGATGGATAACATCTCCCAATGCACATGAATGGATAACAAGGTTATTGAGCCATTGATTTGGTTATACCTAGCAAATTCACAAGAACATGGTAGACCATGAGTAGTTCTGAGTGTGCAGCCATAAGCAGAACACTCAATACCAACGGAAGCAGAGCGCTTCAACTCTTCAAAGATTAAATTTTGTGCTTGTGTTGAAACAAAGCCCTGTAGTCTCTTGTTAAATGATGTATTGAACTTGTGGTTAACCACGTTCATGCTTTTCTAAAATAACACCTTAAATTCAGTATGTTGCAATGCAAGCATCTTATTCATTGCATTCCAACAAGTACACAAATCTCATATACTCTCACGAAGCAACCTTTTCTATCTTGCATGTGCGTCTTCAACTTTGTAAAGCAGTATAGTGTGATGTCAACAAAAGATACATAACAAACAAAATGTGAAACAAGAAAGTAATTACAAAAATGTACCTATTAGTTATTGTGTTTCTAAGGTGCATAATACGACCAGTCCATGCTTGTACAAATATCTCTTTATGATGCAACAACCATGTATGATAAACATACTTATGAAAAGCCACATAACGTGCACAAATGTTTGTAAAGCTTTTCAACTATTGCTTATATATTTGTTCTTCAATAGAATTCACCAAGCCTACTTAAGAATCCATCACAACCTCCTAGTCTTCTGCCATAATCACGAGTATCTTGCATTTTGCTCTGACATTCTTATAAATGTGAAATTCATAGAACAAGTTGGTTGCAAAAGGGAAGACAAATTCTATTGCGTTCATCAGAGTAAGATCTTTGTTAATGACTATCACCTGAGATAGTACATCATCTTGCACAAACAATCCTCTGACATTTTTTAAATTCCATTCAAAATTGCATGTCCTCTCAGATTGTAAATAAGTAAATGTAATAGAAAAAATCATTTTTGTTGAAGTCACCATGAGAATGCATTTAATAGCTTGATGGAAATATGGATGAGATCACATTATATCTTTGACAACATCTTGAATGCTCACTCTTCTGAACCAATATACATATTGATGTCGTTCTATCAACTTCAGTAGATGTTGTACCTCCATTCTTGGACCCCTTTGTTCGCGCCAATATCTTTGTCGTTCATTGTATACGGTCTTGATGGTGGTGACATTTTTCTTATCTTGATATTTGATTATCAACAAAATTTGACCAGGCTTCACTATGTTTATGATCATTTGACAAAGAAAAGTTTTTTTTTTCACTGCTTAAACGACCAACATATGTATATAACCCATTGCTTCACTATCTTTGTGGTTATGAACACCACAAATAAAAAAAAAGTTTCCAACCAACTTGTTTGATAAACTTCCCCTTTAATTTAAGCGGACAACCACATTTTTTGGTTCCAGCGCTCTTGTTAATTAACTTATTCTATGAATTATAAGAACAAATCCATGACTCTTCCTCAAATCTCAAACCTAGCGTAAAAAATCGTCTCTATTTTCAAAAACCTAAAAAATGAAATATTTTTCTTCACTTAAGCAACATACACATACACAAATATAAAATCAATTGTCAACTAATCAACATACCTCATTAATTGTGAAATGATTGGAAAATTCAGGGTAATCAGGTTGGGGGGGTCCATGTCTAACCCATTGTCAGGATCTTCAGGCATTTTATTTGATAGATTGGGATGGTAAAAATTATTTTGGCTATCATCATATATGTTTCCAAAACCCCAAGGCATTATAACTTCATCAGAAAAAAAATGTATTCTAATCCATGTATTCTCTGCAAAGAACCATTCATGAAAAATCAGAATTACAAAAAAAAAAACAAAAAATAACACATAACAGAATCATGATTTCGTTGTGTGTCTGGAATTTGATACACAACATAATCAAGATTTTTTTGTTGTATGAAATTCCAAATACACAACGAAATTATAATTCTATTGTGTTCTGGAAAATAAAAAAACAAAATAATGTTTTTGTTGTGTTAAAAAATACAACAAAAACATGATACCCTTGTGTTAAAAAAAAAAATACCTTGTTGGGTGGTCTAAGGGAGACGAAAGAGAAGAAAAGAGTTGGAGAAGTGATGGAGAAACAAGAAGCGAGAGAAAAAGGGAGAAGGGTTGAGGTGAAGCAAAAAAGGAGGAAGGTAGAATAGTAAAATTGATATGACTGGTAATGCTAATAATAATTTAGGTAGTGAGAATAGTTGTTCATAATTGAAATTATACTTTGTCCATTGTGACATGTCTTAGGTTGGGCCTCATTTGAAGCAAGTTTCTACGAATTTATTTGACATCGCTAATTACAATAACTAATTGCTATCTTCACCTCCTTTTTTTCTTAAAAAAATCCCTTATTCTAAAGAGTAACATGCATTTCAAAACATTGAATTTGACTCAAATTATCGAAAAATATAAAACCCAACTCTAGTTGTGATTGAATTGCGAGGTGTTTCATCATAGGAACAAAGATGGAACCATCGCCCTGAGTGTAGCTCAAGTTTAAATCAATCTCTAGCCTCTTGTGCTTCACCTTCAACGAGTTCTCTTCGATGAAGATAGAGAACCAATGATATGTTCGATTAACAAAACGTCGGAAGGGTAAGTGCTAGCAGAGACAAAGAAGTCAACAAATAGGATGGTATGGCAATTTTCTGACACACTTGTCATCTTCTAATATTTCAAATAAGTATTTAATTGCAAGATGTGAGATTTTAGTCTCTTAAGTTTCAATTGCTAATCGGGTCTCCAAGTTATCTCAATTGAGTGATTTTAGTCCTTCGGGTATCACAATTTTTTCCAAAAAAGAAAAAAATAGTTCTAATGGACAATTATAAAATTTAAAGATTAAAAATTGCACAAATGTAATACTTGAGACTCAATTGGTATAATTGATATCTAAAGGACTAAAATCACATACTTACAATATTTGAATATATAACTAGACATATTTAAAACATGGGGAACTAAAATCACATAATTATAATATTTAAGTGATCAAAATTATAATTAAGCGTAAATATAAAATATTATTGATAAATTCTTAAATGATACATTCATACATTTTTTTATTAGAAAGGCTAAAGCCCAGGATCATACATTCATACATACTACACAGTAACACTTAACCCCCACTTAAAACTCAACCCTTTGGCTAATGGGCAAAATGACACTATAAAGTATAAACTAGGCAAAAATGTATTTTTTGTCTCCCTATAATATTTAATTCATAATTCTGTTCCTCTTATTTTCAAATCAAAACATTTAGTCTACCTATTTTTCAAAATCAACAATTTGGATCCTTCCATCAGTTTGTCATTTATGGTCAAATATTGACTCTAATGTGACATATTGATGTTAATATAACATTTATATAAGCTGCTAAGATGATACTTATGTAACAAGAGATTAAATAAAATGGAAAATACAAAATGTTACAGTGAGACTTGAACCCATAATCTTTATGTCATTTGCTTCTTAGTTGATAAGTATTGTAAACAATATTCATTATGTATCATTACATCATGAGTTATTAAATTTTTTATCTAATGATTAAAATTTATAAATCAAAATTATGAATCGAACATTATAGGAGGATCAAACATGCATTTTAACCTATAAATTATATTTTCTCCGGCCTATATAAGAAAAAAATGATTTATGCTAACTAAGAAAATTAGTTAACTATAATTAATTGAATCATTCTTAATTATAAATTAAATTTTCTCTCAACCTATCTTTCATTAAAATTTGGTATTAAAAATAGAAATGAATCATTGAATTAAAACCTCGATTAAATAAAAATATTTTAAAAATAATCACATTAAATAAAAAATTAGTTGAATTATTTTTATATTTAAAAAAAAAAAATCTTCTTCCTATAGTTCATATAAGAGTAATAAAGGGTAAGTTAGCATGTGCGGCCACATCAGTGTGCTCATGCTCCCGTCCCCAAACCAAAAATCTTAACGCTCATTGCCCCCAAATTCACCACATGTTGTCTTCACATTGCATGCACTTTATCGAGGTGCTACATTGTTCACCACCATCACCACATGGCCTCCCTCGATTTTTTGGTACCCTTTCGGTGACGCCACGTCTCACATACTTCGTTGTGTCGGCGTCAGCACTATTTGCTATACATTCTTTCTGGTAGAGCCTTTTCTGTATTGACGAAACTACCCCTCAAATCTCAACCTGTCTACATTAATGCACCGTTACCAACTTACCATTTTTGGGGCAAGAAACAACTTAATGTGAAATTTATTATCCACTAAATTGAGTAAAAGAGTAAATCAATGCCCCGTAGGGTAAGGTTTCAATTTGGCAAAGTTGCTTTCCAATGCACTTGCCGAAACAAATATGGCATTTATTTGTATCATCAATTCATCATGATTAGATAAATTGGTAGGACTGTAATAGACCTCGAATTGCATGTGGTACCTGTCTTGAATTGGATAAAAGAAGAATTGCATGTGGTAGCAATTATCATTAACGTCATTCTTCAACGCCAATGTATGTAATTTTTTTGGTAATAAATGTTTGCAAATGTAAGATTATATATAATATTTAACTTCTTATTTTTGTATAGTTAGAAATTTTTGAATAATGAAATATATAATTTTTATAATGAATCTATGCAATGTGATTATTAGAAAATAAAAAAATAATAAATAATTTTTTTATGAGAGTGAAATTTTTTTATCATCATAATATTGATGTGAAATATTTATTAATTTTATTAATTAAATTTATATTAATCAGACTAACAACTTATTAGTAGTATTAATTTATATAATTTTTTCATTGGTCCTATCAAATTGAAACAAAATATAAGGGACCGAAATGAAATTTCAAGACGATGTAACTAAATTTGTACTGCCTTTCTCCGAAGCGTATTGGATAACTGTTGCGTCGAGATTTGAATTTAAATAAACCTAATTCATGCCCATTCCGTTGAAGTTAAGGAAAAGATCGGAAAGTAATTAATCAGTTTAAAAACCCTTTCATTCCTAATTTTCTAATTATAGACGCCATTTCCTAAAATTTAGAATCAAATCTATAAAAAAAATTTAGTTCCCTAAATTCTATTTTCAATCACTTTCAGTTAAATTCAGTCAACCTCTCATTGTCACATTTTAATTTTGCTTTTCAACGTGAAATTAATGGTGTAATAGTAGTTTTCTTGAGAAAAAAACACCGAAAACGAAAATGTAGAACATAATAATGCACGATGACGAAAGGACAATGTCTTGTCTTCAACGTATAAGAATCTGTTGCAAAATTAATTTTGGTAAAAAAATAAATTTACCAATAAATTAAAACTATTTATTTTTATCATTTTCAGATTCATACACATGTCATAATTTGAACTGCAATATTCGTACACTTCATATTCACATTACACCAATACAAAGGTGCATACTCAGATTTCACAATAGTCTCTTTCTGTCTGTCCATGCCCACGTTCAGTGAAACTGTGAAACCCCTTTTTCCCTTATCAAATCTCACTATCTCAGCACAGTTTTCATTCAAAACAAACACTGATCTGTGAAGTGTGAACCACAAAGCACGTTTTGTTCTATGCCTTGGCTTTGTTCACCATGGACTCTTCTAAGAGACTTGCATTTTCGGAACCCTTGATGTCACAGAGGAGAAAGGTGATTTCTGGGTTCAGTTTGGGCGTTGGAGTTTCTCTCCTTTTCCTCACTCTTATCTTGCTCAACAACACTTCCCTATCCGTTCCCAAGGTTCAAGTGTTTCTCCAAGGATCCGATTCCAATTCCTCTTCTTCGTTCTCGTGGCGTTTTCCCTTCACAACCGCTCTTTCTTCCAACGGTTCCGTGAGTTCTCTGCATAGGATTGACGTGAACGTGTCGTCAAGTGAGGGTTCGGAGAAAACCCTTTTGGGGAATCTCACTGGGGATCATAAAAACGCAAGCTTGTATGATGGGTATGAAGAAGATGAACATTGTTGTTCTTTGAAGAATGTTACTTTGGCAGGGAAGGAAAATGCGCACGTGGGAAATTCGTCATGCAATGGTGGCGGTGGCGGTGGTGATGGTGTGGGAAAGTGTAAAGATGGGTCGTTGATTAAGAAAAGTAGTAATGATAGTGTTAGTGTTGGTGGTTTGCATGGGGAATGTGACATCTTTGATGGGAAATGGGTGAGGGATGAGTCCAAGCCTTACTATCCATTGGGGTCTTGTCCAAATGTTGATAGGGATTTTAATTGCCATCTTAATGGAAGGCCTGATAGTGAGTATGTCAAGTGGAAATGGCAGCCAAATGGGTGTGACATTCCAAGGTATGGTGATGCTTCTTTCTGTATTTCGTAAACAAATGTTGTTAATTTAGAATAAAAAAAAAAAAAAAAACAGGTGGAAAAGACAATTTGTATATGTTTTTGTGTAAGTGTGAATATGGAGTGAGGGAGGTTCAATGTGATTGTAATGATAAATTGAAAGAAGAATGAAAGCTTGCTGGTGAACAATTAGTATAAAGGATATATAACACAAGTGACATTTCCTGTGTATAAATACTTGTAAGTTACATTTCCTGCGTTTAAATGGAAGTTAGCTACATAACAGAGGCTTTGTCTTTCATATTATAAATGCTTGTTGGAGTTTTAAAGAAGGTAAATGTAAAGAGAAGGGAATGGGGTGACAGAAAAGAAGGGATAGAAAGAAAAAAAAGTTACATTTGATGTGTATGGATTTTTTAATTTTTATTTATTGAGGGATAAGGGGAGAGGTAAAAGATTATAGGTGTGAAGTTGTGAAATGGTACTTTGGTCCCTGGAAATTTACCTCATTAAAATGATGTGTGCAATTCTGCCTTTAGTAAAAGGAGTAAATTATACAAGTTTGTTATATAAGGGACAAAATTGTGAGGTACATTGTCAAGGACCACAATGCTTGTTTACTCGTGTAAAATTACGATATAACATCTATAAAAAAATAAAATTAAGTAGCCAACTTATAGGTAACATATATCTGACAAGATTTTAAATTGAAAGAAAAGCTATTCCCCTTAATTACCCACCATTTGGAGGGGAACAAAAAGTTAGGTTGGGGGAGAATTGTTTCTCATACTCTCCCTTCTAAACTCTCTTTTGAAATATTAATCATGTTCAGCTGGTTTAGGATTAGATGATTTAACAGGTAGGATTATGGGATCTAGTGATCTACATACAGACAATATGTAGTAATCTACAATCAGAGTCTATGAAACCCTGGCAGGGGAGGAGTGTGATTAGGGATATTTACAACCTAGTTTCTTTTTCTTACTTTTGGGGTAGTTTAGTTTCTTAACCTTAGTTTTGGTTTACTGTCACTTCAATTATCAAACCTGTGACAGCCATTTAAACCATACAATATATCAATGCTTGTTGCTTATGTTTGCTAATTACTGATGTCATCTCAGTTTGAATGCAACTGATTTTCTGGAAAAGTTGCGTGGGCAGAAGCTGGTTTTTGTGGGGGATTCACTGAACAGGAACATGTGGGAGTCCATGGTGTGTATCCTACGTCAAAGTGTCAAGGACAAGAAACGCGTTTTTGAAATTTCAGGAAAAACAGAATTTAAGAAGAAAGGTGTCTATGCTTTTAGATTTGAGGCAAGTTTCTGGTACATCCATGAGATTTTCCTAAGTATATATCCTGTAATGATATCTCATTGATTTTATTTTTTTTGGCTATATTTATAGGATTATAATTGTTCAGTAGATTTTGTTAGTTCACCATTCATTGTTCAAGAGTCAACTTTCAAAGGCATAAATGGGTCCTTTGAGACATTAAGATTGGATTTGATGGACCAGACAAGTACCACCTATCATGATGCTGATATCATAGTCTTCAATACAGGCCATTGGTGGACCCACGAGAAAACATCGAGGGGGTGAGTTCAGCCTTTTTTTTTGTGACAGTTCCATCACATTGTCTATGCCTCTATGGTTCTATGCTTCAAAGTGGCCTTGAAATCTGTAGATTAGAATGGTGCTACTTGAAGATGAATTACAGAATTTAGCATGATATTTGATTCAACCTTCTGTATACCACATGCATACTATTGTCATGTGAGACTGCTTTTCCAATCAAAATTTTAATCTATTGTTTTCTTCACACCTCTAATTTTGTGCCTTATAGCGCTTACTGTTTGTAAATTATAACAGAATTTTGGCATGATATTTAATTAAAGCTCTTGCATACCATGCTTCCAACTTTGTCACTTGAGATTGCTTTTTTAGCCAAGATGTTAATCTCTCTTGTCATCTTAACTCTATATATTTCAGCCACATAGTAATTATTTGTGATCCTCATAAGCAATAAGTAAGGTTTTTGATTTTTCTGTCATCCAATACTGTTACAGAGAAGACTATTATCAAGTAGGCAACCATGTATACCCCAGACTCAAAGTTCTGGATGCATATACAAGGGCATTGACCACTTGGGCTAGATGGGTTGACAAAAATATTGATGCCAACCGAACTCAGGTTTTCTTCAGAGGATACTCAGTAACCCATTTCAGGTATTGGTCTTTTACATGGCTGCTAAATGTTAAGAGTCTGGACTTGCTATTGTTTGCCTCCCTTACATTTCATAGGCTCTAAAATTAGTTGAAGTAACTTTATGGCTGGAAATTTATGTGTTATTATTCAGATCTAGGCATGCAATCTGGCTAAATTCCTATCTTTTTGCTATGACTATCACTGTGCTCACTCACCCTCCTGCAAGTCTTCTTACATATTAATGAACATGTCTTTTGTTGGAAGGATGGGATGTGGAACCATGTGGTAGTATACATATAAGTCTGAACATTGCACAAGATCCATTTACACAATTCCAAAAGCTACAGATATAATCAAAAAGTTCTTAACTAGTTATTATGATCCTCTTTACCTACTTAAATATTTTTTTTTACTGGATGGAAACTTCTTTAGCTATTTTATCTAGAGAAATGCTATTTTTACAACAATTCATATGACAAATTATACTACTAAGAGAGAGAGATATGAAATGCAATAAATGATGCAATAAATAATTTGTTCTATAAAATGTTGTATGATTTATTGTATGAATGACACAACTCTTTTATCTATATTATTGTGATGACTGATTTAATACCTGAGCACGATTTTTTCAGCAAAATCATATTGTTTATGCTAGTTTGTCTTAAATATTTGATATTGTATTGTTGTCAACAAAAAAAAATTAGATGGCCAATTCCAGAATATCATTTACTCTTGAAATTTTATTTTTTTGTTTTTTTGTTTTTACCATAGTCCAGATTAGTATTGGTGTACATTATCAATGTACTATCATATTGATAGAATGCTTGATACACGTTAACTCAACATATCAATAAAATTAACCAACTACTTATAATTTGACCTAACCACAAGCAATAATGCAGACTCCATTGTCCTAGTTGGTGATCTCAATTGTACTATATTAATTATTAATATGAATGAATGATATGCTGATTCATATTCATCTGGTATGCCTTGACCAATATATTCTAATGCTGCCTGACATGGTTTCAGGGGTGGACAATGGAATTCAGGCGGAAAGTGCCACAAAGAAACTGAGCCAATATCTAATGGAAAGCACTTACGCAAGTATCCCTCAAAAATGAGGGCTTTTGAGCATGTGGTCATCCCAAAGATGAAAACCCCAGTGATATATATGAACATTAGTAGGCTTACAGATTACAGAAAAGATGGACATCCTTCTATATACAGAATGGAGTACAAGACAGCAGAAGAACGGATAGCTGCTGAACAACACCAAGATTGCAGTCATTGGTGTTTGCCTGGAGTACCTGATACTTGGAATGAATTATTGTATGTTTCTCTCTTGAAATATGGTAAAGGCCATTGGAAAAGCTGAGCAAAACTCCACACCCGATTTCTGATTCTTTATACATACTCAACAAATGTATATTCATTGATTTCCCACATCTAGATATCCATCTCAAAGGGTCTCTTGAGTTTTTTTTTAGTTTGTGCTGATATGATTGACTAGAGTGACAAGTTTATGTGTATGTTTCTGTATACATCTACTGGTAGTACAACTGTTATAATGAATGATTACCACGAAAGCTGTAACATTTGTAGATAGAAAGCTTGATTTGATTCTTTGCCTTGATTAGTTAAAGAAAATGAAGGATCAAACTTGTGAAGGTGATTCCTTATGATGCTTGGGGCGAGGGTAAGTAGTAACTGACACAAAATAAAACATGTTATTTAAAATGAAAGGGCTATCCATTGATCTGTTTTAAACCTTCAATCTTCTGCCTGCTGCAATGGCATTGCAAACATGCTTCCATTGTGGTGTTTGTGTAAGCATGAGATAGAATGATTGGCACCTTTTTAACTTAGCCATTGATTTAACCAATACTTGGATATTTCTCGTTAAGCCAAGAAATAAAGCTGAATAGACATCTACTGCTACCATCAGTAACTTCTAAATGTGTGTTTGGGTTCTCATTTAAAAGTTTGTTAAACGGATATTCACACTTTTCAATGTAAAAAATGTAGTGTTAGATTTATTGGTTTCACGACTTTCAAAGCATGTCAATGGAGAAATATGTAACGGATTGAACTCAACAGTAACAGACGTTTGAAGGTTGTAACGTCAAAACAAACATACCCGTAGAAATAACTCTTTTGACTCACAGATGAATGGAAGGTAAACCTTCAGCATGTTTCTTATAGTGGCACAACCAGAAACGTGGTCTTGGTTGAAATGGTTTTGACTGTAGACTGGAATAAATTTTAAGCTAGCATGGTTAATCATATATACCAAAAATAATAATGGATATGTGTAAGAGTATTCTCTTAAAAATAAATGTACTTTTAACACGACTCACTTGTATATATTAGGTGTCTTAGTCTATGTACACCGTTCCTACGTAAGAAGTTCATTTCTCTTTTATATTACTTTTGGGACATGAAATATTTGTTTGTTAGGGAAGCCTTTGTTATGAAGAGGATAAACTAGTTTTCCATTGAGTAGCCAGAGCAACTTCAAACGTTAGTAAAATCAGAAATGCAGCAGTTTAAAGGGAAAGGGTGAGGGGTCGTTGGGCATGATCATTATTCATTCCATCAAACTTAGAAAGAAGACTCTGAAGCTTTTCTAATAAAGTTTAATAGAAACAATCCTAAACTTTGAGGGACTAGAATTGTACTATTCTTTTATTCCTCATAAGGTCATAACTAACAACACAAACAAGCATGGAAAAGGGAACACAGACATGAAGGGAAGGAGGTGATCACAAATTACCTACCTACTCATCTGCCGAAACTGATCAGAGAGAAAGGAATTCTAGTCAGCTGCAAATTGAGTAATTTGGACAGCAAAAGTTGGTAACTTCTCAAAGGAAGACCAACTTTGTTTTATTACATTCTAAGCAATAAGAACTACATAGATGAGCAATAGATAGCCATAGAGACCCCAATGGAGTCCATTGCCTTTTCATGACTTGCCGGTTTGCCAGCTGTAGCCAAAGCCTCTCCTCCTTTGGAGAATGCATATCTGCTTCTGCCACTCAAGAGAGAATGTTAGAACACATCCCTTGTTGATTAGAGAAGCCAAAGCTAAGCCAAAGCAAACTGTTTTAAGTGGAGGAGTGTGAGTGGTGAGGACCCTCACACACCCCTTTATCTCCATGCTTCTTCAAGAACCATGGATGGATGTTTGCCAACAAAGCTCCATATTTGCTCACCAGATTCAGGACTTGATAGATTGGTTCAGAGGGTGTGTCCAAAGGGCTCTACACAGAAAAAACTAGTGGAGAAGTTAGCCTCTGACCATTGTTTTAAATAGTTGATGATTGAGAACTAAGAAGGGCTATCATCATCTTTTCATTATCCATTTGCTTATTACTTTTTCATTTTAAAAAACCATCAAAAGTTGCAATATAGAAAACTCAAGAAAGAAATTTGTACTGTGCTCATTAAAAATAATTAAATGGATTAAAATAACATTTATTTTGTTTATTGAATCTAAACCTTAACCTAATTACCGGCGTAACTTTTTCTTGAATCTTAAATCTAACTCTAACCAGCATAGACCTGACCTAATTGTATCTTATACACTTATTTTTCTTCTAATGGTTTACATGGGAATGAAGTTTTGAGATCCCTGACCTAATTTGATTATCTCATTCTGTTTTTCTACTATTTAAGCAGTACTTAATTTATAATATATTCATATTGAATTTGGGACTTGTATCTTGTCCTCGCCAAATTTCAGCTTATTTTTTTTACCGCATACATACATACACTACACTACATATTATATTAGCTCACCACAGGCATTTGAGGGAATTTAAAGATCAAATAGTGTCCATAGAACATATCTAATCTAATTGAAATACAAAGGATATGAATGTCAAAGTGTCGATATAAACTTTAAAACATGGGCACCCACTCTTTACTTTTTCATTCGTGCTTGACTTTGGATAGAAGTAGGCTTTGATTGCAGCAGTGGATCCACTTGCTGAGACTCAAACCACACTTTGCTTTCAAAAATAGTTATATATACTCTTAATGAACCAATTAAATAACCCTCTTAAGTATTGAATAAAAAATTATTAAACTCAAGTTTTAGCCTCCAAGACATTAAACACGTTTTCACTTTCTGTTTGAAATAATTAGAAATATGTTACGAGGATTTGTTAAAAGATTTAACATCAATGATACATTATTTTAAACTCCTTACTCTCCACTAATTTCGTTCTCTCTCACCAGCCATGCCAGCAAACCATTTTGTTTTCTTCTTTTTAAATATATATCATAATGTTTCAAAAAATACCATGATTTTGATTTCAGAGCTAAAAATAATCTTGGCCGTGTATGTAGCCATACTGTACTGTTTAGCTTAGTTGTTAATTGATCCCTATCATGTGTCTTCTTTTCATAATATCTAGGGGCCAATTCAACTTTCCTTTTGAAATTAAAGAGTGATTAGTCATGACATCATCAAGAAGTGAAGCTCTCTATTTTATATATTCAAAAAAAGTAGCAGTCAATACAATAGCTTGAACTTATATCCAACAGTCATTTTTCTTTCCCTAGCCGGCTTTATAGATTAACCAAAATTCCTCTAACATTCTTTAATGAATTTTACGAAACATGGCAGTGATCTCCTCCTCAGATATGCACACAATCATATCAGCTAGACAATCCATTCATGCTTTTGGTTTGCCTCTTCTTCAAGCATGAAAACAATATATTTATGGCTTTTAAGTCCCCTTTTGGAATCTCTCTATGCTGTTCATTTATTACTGTTGGTAGCAACTTATTATTTGTACATGTCATCAGCATTGGCTATTATATTACACTGGATGAGATCACAATTCACAGCTTGTTTTATGAACTTTTCTTTGTGGCCATTGGTATGAAACAACAAACCCATATAATTAACCTAGTCAAAGAAGGGTGAAAAATCAAATTAGTCACTATGATAAATGGAAGAACTAAATTATGAGAAATGAATTCTATTTTTGCTGAAAAGTAAGTTGGATCCTTGTTGTTTTCTTCATAAATCATAAAAGAATATAAACTACAACCAGGGGGAACTGTTTATAGTTTCAATCTTTGCATACAACAGTAATATTTTAAGTGTTATTTGCTGATAGTTTTAATATGTCATGAACGTCCTGTATAGTAGTATTAGAGGTGTCTTCCAATTCTACCACTTTTACTAAAAAAATCATAATAGAAACTATCATTATTGTCCACCACTTTCAATTGGACAAACCACGACCGACGGAAAATGTAAATATCTCTAAGTTGGCTCCAATTTGTAATCAAGTTTTGGGTCCCTTAAATCCAAATTTTCCAAATTTTACTGAGTTCAGTTCAATTTACATTCAAACTTGGATGACTCACCAAGCAGTCATCATCGTAGTAATTATAAATGTTGCCATCCACTTTCCACATGGCCTGGGAAGTTGTAGGACAAGTGACTTTTCCATGATGTGGTTTCAATTTGGAATCGAACTTATGGGGCCCTTGTTCTCATTATTCTCGGTCCAAGATCAAGACTACTTTACCTTGTACTTGTATATTCCTTTTGTGATATTCTTCTACAATTGTTATATGTGGCCACCCCCACTAGATCTTTGGTCAAAGATAAACCATTGCAGGTACTAGGGAGCTAGCCTTCAACATTCTTCACTCCAGCGTTATTTAGATTTTGTTTGGAAGAGAGAGATTTTAGAAGGGAAGAAAGGGAAGGAAAAGGTTTGGGTAGTAATATCTTCTTATTTGAGAGTTTTAATTTTTGAGGAAAAGAATTTGAGAATTTTTAAAACTCCTCTGAATTCCTCCAAAACCTACAAATTGTTGTCCTCCCTATTTGGGAGTTTTTAGAAGGAAAAGTAATAAAATTAGTATCTTATCCCAACCAGTGTTAATAAAATTACTATCACAATTCAAGAGCAAAATTGTAAAAGTATCTTATTAACTTTTCATTTTCCTCTCTTAATATATTTTTAACTCCCAAATAAGGAGGAAGAAACTTCCTTCATTTTTCCCCCTTTCCTTCCCCTCCATTCCTCTTGAATCTCTTTCATTCCCTTCCCTTCTTAACTCCCAAACAAAACCTTAGGAGGTGATGCTATTCCAATTTCCAACAGTGCCAAATCTATAATGCCATAATCTTGGTTGCCCCTATCTTATAATATAACATTTATACTTTTTCTTAAATGGCCCTTCATATATTACATGTGGTAAAGAGAAGATTCCCAAATTTCTGAAAGTCATTTGCAGGTATCTGTAACCCCTAAGATCTCAAAAAAGAGCAAAATAGAGATTTTAAGAAGAGTAATAGCGATGAACCTGAATTAGGCTTTTTTTTTACCAAGTGGATTCCTAATTGAAAGTAAAAAATTAATCTTTTGATATATGAAAATTTATTTGAGATATCTTCTAATAAAAAAAATTCATTCACACCGATGCAGAAATAAAATTTCTAATATTTAAGGGACATGATTATTTATCAACAGAAATATATCACTTTATGTTAGTAGATGAGGCACTTGAGTTTTGAATTGTGAACCTTCATCAATAACCATCTTGTTTATTAAAAGAAAAAAAAAAACACATGTTAACAAAAGTAGAAAGTATATAATTACTAAAGAAAGACGCATTTATTGTATGAAAAATGTAAAAGTCATTTAATATTTATTATTTTAAGTAATTAAAATGATGTATTTCGTATGTTTTAATCTCTATATCTTTAAGATTATGATTTTTTTTTTAAAAAGTATATGGGGTTTAGTAGCACCTCTCCAAAACCAGCCTTTCATCTTTAGTTTAGGACACCCAGAAATTTCGAGAAAATCTTTTGCTTTTGAGTGAAGTTGCCAGTTGGAAACTTGTTATATAAGTTAAATAAAAGTTATAGGTAATTCCGTACCAGTCAAATTTTGGAAGGCATGTCAATTATTAAACAATTAGAACGTGCATTTAAGGTAAGGTAACAATCCCAAAGTATGCCCGGAGGGTACCACACCTTGGTTGCTTCTCATAGAGTTTCAATTTCGACTCTTTTCCTTAAGAACGTGGATACCATTACGGTAGAAATCCAATGAATCTCAGAAGAAAAATACATATTTTTCTTAACAAGTCTGTTTTCTCTACATTGGAAATCTCACAAATCAAGAAAATAAAAAAAGTTTAGTGCCTTAGTGACGATTTTTATAATTCACTTTAAGGTGTTTATGGATTGAACTCACTTAATCAAGATAATAATTTAAGCTAAATCAATTTGAATTGATTCAATTATTTAGTTTATTTTACTTCAAACTCAAATTAATTGCAATGAATTTGGTTCTCATATTTTTCTTTTTCCAACCCAATTAAACTGATCTTCCTTTTCGTTTTCTTTTCAAACTTTGAAATTTATGTATTTTAATCTATGGTATTTAGATCCTTCTTCTATTTTCCTTTTTCTTTTATTTTAATCATCTTGTATAATATTAATAAGTATTGTTTATTATATTTAATATTAAACTTTTTAATTTATGGATAAAGATATTAATGAAATGCATATATTTAAAACTATAGAAAATTAAGTATTAATTAAAAATAATATTAATGCTTGAAATTTATTG
>PYAF01004493.1:566401-588108 GCA_007407185.1 Glycine tomentella
TTATTATCTCACAAATATTTTATATTTTATTTAAAACATTATAAAATTGTATGAGAACTTTTCACTAAAAAATAGGCCCACGTTTAATATTTAATCATATATATATATATATATATATAAATCACAATTATAAATGGTAGTTAATTGAAAATAATTGTACTGGATGTAAAGAATGGGTAAAGAGGTCTAATTGAATTAATTGATTGAATATAATATAGGAGTTATTATAAATCTTTTGATATTATATTTAATTTTTATGAATTAAAAAATTATATATAGAAGTATTTTAATGAAAAAAATAATAAGACAAATAATTACTTATTTTAAATATTTCTTCATCTCTTATTTTTCTATATTTTTTTTATCATATCATAAATTTTATAATTATATTTTTTTTTCTTTTTTCTTTCTTTAGGTATATTATATTATAATAGGTGTGCCCAGAACATTTGTCTAGCGAAAAATGCATATGATATGATACAATGCATTGATCGAGTTGTGAATTTTGTCTGACCCATAAAAGAGAGCAAGGATTGGAGTGAAGACTCAACGATCCATCCATCAATCAATCAAACTTGAAAACTGAAAAGAACCAAATAGTTACTTAGTTGCAGTGAGTTTGGTTATCTGTATTAAGAAACACAACAGCTACAAAAAAAACTAACTTCATATTAGAATCCCCCGGCCAAGTCATGACGATAATAACACCAGTCCACGCACAACACAAACTTGGACAAGGGATTTTATAATCCGTAATCAAGTACACATATATACCTTGGGTATTTTTGGTTTTAATTGATTTTGTTACACAATCTTCATAATCATATTTTATTTGTATGATATTATATATTTCATAAATGACCATAAAATGTTTCAAAAAAATATATTCGTTTTTCTGCGACTCATTTAATTAATTTTTTTGAAAAATAATTCAATTATTTATTTAAACGTGTCTTAGGTCCAGGAATAGTATTACAAATAAATTAGACATTACTCAATTTTAAATACTAGTTCAAAGAAAAGTTGTTATCTAATTTTTATATATAAGTATTCCAACCTTATTTGTATTCAATGATATTTTAACACATTTTTCTTCACGTTTAAGATATGATATTTAAAATTAAAAATTCTAAGATCAGTCAGGGGTGGACCTATGTTAGTGGGGTTGGGGGCATGGCCCCCCAAACATTTTGGAATTAATTTTTTAATATAAATGTTATATTATAAAATTAATATTATTATTTTTATCTAGTTAGGTTTAATTTTAAAGATAATATACTATTTAAGTGTTATTATTCAATTTTAAATACAATGATATTTTTCATCTCTTTAGATAAATATTTATTTATATACTCTTTAATGCAGAAATAATTGTATTTATTTAATAAAATATGTTAGCGTATTTTTTTTTATTTTCAATAATATTTTTTTATAATTCATTACAGTTATTCTAAAGGCTATAAATAAATACATTTGCAATCAAAAAAATTATTAGTCTTCTATCTATTCTAATTTGAGAATTAAAAATTATTTATTAACCTTTACTAATAGGACAAATTTATTATAAACACTAATATAAGGGATTGACAATTTGAGTTTGAGAGACACCAAAAAAATATTCGCTTTTATTATCATAGTTTTATTTTTATATTATATTTGTTTTTCTTATCTCTTCTTTGTCTTTTGAGCATTGCTTGTGAAGTTTCAATGTACTTCTGACCTTGAATATAACAGTCTAACCATTCCGATATGAAAAGACTAAATAGATATTAAGTTGCATCAAAGGTCTGAAGATTATTCGGCATTCAACTTGTTGGAGTTTGTGGCTCCATGGGAATAATACAGTATATTTGGTACATGTACAAATCAATGAACTCTTTGATCTATACGTACAAGAGCCCTTGATTTGGGGAAAAAGGAGGAGAGGGGAAGAAGGAGGAGGGTTGGTCATGTTGGTGCGTGACGGTGGTGTTTGTGGCCGTGGTAGGTGGTGACCGGCTGCCGGTGACGGTGGAGGAACCGCTGGACTCCGAAAAAGGAGGGAGACTAAAAAGAAAAAATTATTTGTCGAGGATATAATAAGGATGTGTAGCTTAGATTAATCTAAGGACTCATAAAACTTGTGCTTATTGGCGTGGCCCATGAAGTTGTCTTACAAATAATTTTTTGTCTAAATCTTATTCATTTATATTAATTTGTTAGATAAAATTTAAGTTTTAAAGTTGCCCCCACTCCCTCATGTAGTTTTGGATCCGCCCCTGTACCAATTTTTATTTTATTTTAATGAAATAAGATTATAAATTACTATGACCTAGTATTAAAGCTTATATAGAGAGACTTTTATATTGTAATAGAAATGGATTGAGGCTAACTAAATCTCAAAAACCAATTTAGAGAGAGAGAGAGAATTGACTAACCTTCATATATAAGAAGCATTATGATCATATTCCTAACCAAGAACATCTTAATACACATACACATTCGTGCATAATTTACAAAACTCATACTAATATACGATAGCTAACGATTTAACAAAAGTTAGATTCAGAATGATATGATATACTGTGTTAATTATTATAAATCTACAAAATTGAATAAAAGTATACATTGTGAAATTAAATAGTAAACACATAATGGATTTTTATGATTACTAGCGCTGAGTAGATGTCAGGAAATCGACTTTCGATACAACAGATCTTCATGTTAAACATTGGAGGGATTTATACGAGCAACCATATAAATGAATTAGACATTACACTTTAACCTAAAATCTTAAGGCTTAGGTTTATGGATTTTGTTCTCACTTATGATATTCAACTTTTATATTTTTATCCGATGTGAGACTTTAACTCACACTTATACTCCAACAGGAGATTATGTTCCAACACCACAAACGTTCTTTCATTTCAATTCATCCAGAGAAACTTTTCCATTTGAATTCATTGAAATGTGTGAAGACAGCTAATTAATCAAACACATCCTAGTATGTTGTAATTTTAAAAATAATTTATATGCATTTTTCTGAGACAATAATGTAAACAAATTTTACATAAAATTACCTATAAATTAAATTTCCAACAAACTGTAATTGTTAATGTTATGCAACAGATTTAAGTTTTGAGTAAAAAACAAAAGTGTTGGTCCCAACCTTAGGGGTCCAATGTTGGAAAGAGGCTTCCAGGGTTCACCTGCTGCTTTGTAGCCTCTGGTTTTCGCATCTTGGAAATGTACTTACCATACTTCCAGGTCGTTCCACACGTGAACTTTGTCCCACCACTTTGTCCCACCATTTTCCTTCTCTTGTTACAAAAGACTCAATTATGATGAATGTTGTACACGATAAAGCCATTTTTTAGTCAATTTTAGGCAATGAAAAATACATTTTCTTAAAAAATGTAAATATTCTGTATATTAGTTTGATGATCTTGGATAATTAAATTTGGGATACAAGACGGATGGGATGATAAAACTTTTGTCTGATTTGATGGAAAGACATGATTAAATTAGCAATGAATTTTTATAATGATTGTTTATTTATTATATTGAAATCAATTGAAAATTTTAATATATTGTTAATATAAAAAATTTACTATGTTAATCAATTAAAAATATTTTAGATATGATTTTAAAATATGTATTATAAAAATTGAAATATTACCTTACGTAACAAATTATGGTTAAAATTTTATACTATCCAATTGTTTTATTGTTTTAATTAAATTCTTAAGTGTAATATTCATGACCTTCAAAACATTTATTCTCACTAGAGCTCATTGTTTAGGAGAGAGGGATTTATGATCTAAATTCTAAATAGCTTAAATAACAATTTGATCCCTATAATAAAATATCCTATTTTTTGTTTAAGTTCTTTTAAAAAAAATTTATTTTAGTTTTTGTAAAAAATATTATTGTTAACCTCTCAAGTTATAACATTAACATTAGTTAATAACAAAACAATTAAGGATTATAATGGAAAATGTATTGGTTGGTACTCACAAATTTTAATAGGCACAGACACTGTTTTAAGAATTAGATCAGATCGAGCGATGTGATTGGAACCCAGTAGGCATATTGGTTCGATTTTTTAAGAGGATCCAAAATGCATTAGAACTGGTGTGATCCGGTTGAACTGATATGAATCTTTGGTTAAATTCGGGTAATTTTTGGTTGAGTCGAGTATTACTTTTTTTAAAAAAAATAAAAATATAAACTTTTTCTGTTTTTCTTTCTCTGATTTATGATTATTTTTAAGATGTTGAATATTTATTTATGTGTAAAACTTATTTATAGGCTTGTATTGACATGAATCAATTATTTGGGATATTAGGTATTTTATAATAAAAATTATTTTAAATTTAGAGTATTGAATGATTAAATTATATTAGTTATTTTTTTATATATTTTTAATACATTACCAGTAGATTTAGAAAATTTTCTTAATAGGGAAAATCAATAGTTTATAATATTATTACAAAAAAATACTGCCATCTATTACAAAATATGTAATATCATGACAAAAAAAAATCCAAAACGCTTATGCTTTTACAAATTGCAATTATTTTTTTTTTTTATGAATTTTCATATTTTGAAGATGTTTTATAATTTTTTATTGTCAATACTATAAAAAATTAAAGGGATAAAGAAGTAAGATTAGTCTCATTTTTTTTTTATTTCTTATATTTTCTTACATTCATTTTAAAACAATTCATCTGGTGCAATATCTATTTTTCTATGGGGATTTTTCTTTTTTACACATATACAAATAAATAAAATCTTGTGCAATTGCCCCAATATCCTATAACATTAATTCGTTGTTACATAAAGAGTCAAGCTGCTTCAACTAGTGAACTCTAATTTGACCAATGATTCATTAACCTAGTGTCTCAGCTAATTCGATGGCCAATTCGATTCTTAAAACATTGAGTACGGGAACGAGTATCTTATTATCCAACCCTATCCGTATTTATATAATAATAATAATAATAATAATAATAATAATAATAGACACACAAGACAATAAAAAGACTATCAGGCACACTTACAAAGCACTCATGCATTAAGCTTAGATTTTCAAAGAGTGTGTAAAACCTACACACCTCCATTCTCAAAGCTTGTGCAAATTATGCGTTCCAAATCTCAGCTAGCTCAAAGTCTCTTTTTCAAATTAAATGATTTCCACCACACCCAATAGCATTTAGCATTACTCTTCAACAACAAAAAATAGCATTTAGCATTAACCATAGAGAGGAGAAATAAAAGCATAAAGTGTGTAATCAAAACATAATTAAACAAGCTAAAGGTTTAGAATATTGATTAAATCATTACAACTACCAAATAAATGAAAATAACAACTTAGCATAATAAGGAGACACAGAAGAAGCCTTTGAAGCTCACAATTTAAACTCCATACCATTCTTGGAGTGAATCTTCGTTGTAAATTCCATAAGTACAATTCTCTCTCACACTAAGACCACATATGAAAGAGAAAACACAAGGAATTTGGTGAAAACATCGCAATAAATCACAAAAGCTAAAATAATTGAAGATTCGAAAAAAATATATCGTAAAATTAAATGATTCAAAATGCCTATTTATAAGTTGTTAGAGATGAGTCGTTGCCTAATTATATATCATCACATCACTAGGCGCTGACACTCTTATTCCCATAATGGGACACTGTATATGTTCATCACCAAGCATCTTGAAAACTGAAAATAGTTACGATAATTAGAAACAATTGTCACTCCTCACTGGGCATGGAAAGCAAGCTAGGTGTTTCATTGTTTTGCAAAAGAGACTGCCAGTAGGTGGTGGAGGTTCTAACCTTATCTTCCTGGCCGAAGTGTACGAGTAGGAATTATTCTTTCTAACACAACTGAGATGTTATGGTCAAAGGTGAGTACTCGCAAAAAGACATTTTGATGCTTTAAGTCAGTGGCAAATTTACTAAAGCGATAATGTGTAATAAACACATACATAACACTACACCAAGATTAACTATATATTTGTAAGAGTCTGCCATGTACTAAATTTCTTGGTGTGAAGCTCAAGGACTATCAAGGGAAATATTATCTTATTGTAGTACTGTTCATAATTCTAAGTAAAAGCGTTGATCCAAGCCAGCAATTGGTGAATTGAGTTAATTTTCTCCATGATTGTTTCTTGTTTCGGGTCTCAAGTCTAATCCAAAACAACTATTACAGTATTAAGTTATAATCTAAGTCTTAATGCCTTTGATTTTGTCTCTATTACCCATCTTTCTTTTTTTTTTTTTTTCCATTACGACATAAAATATGATGTCGTCACTCCTAAAATTTCTGGTCCCCCTTGGAATAGATTTGATGCAAAATAAAATAGACAAGCAGAAGATCAGCATATATAGTTAAGTTCTTCTTGTTTAATTAGTGAATCTCTTAATCAACTTGTGATCCGATCGTCAGCCATCATGTCGACCACAATTCGAAAAAAGCATACACTAGAAGTTTTGTGCACTATTTGGTGATTTGCCAAATATTTAAAAATACAATATGATAAAATAAAATCCTGAAACTTCCTTACCTTAACGGGAAGATAATGGAAGTGCTTTATTGTATAAGTATATGTTGTGAGAGAATATAAATGATTCTAAGAAATTTGTTAAACTTAGGCAGTTTGTTCGTGTTTTTAGGATTATTTTTATGTAAGTTAATTATATTTTAAAAAATGCTATAATTTTGTAAGTTTATTTTTTAAGTAAAAATTCTAACACCTTTTAAACAATAAATCATAATTTTTTTAAACAATTTTGAAAGTATGTGATGATAGAAACTTTTAAGCTTAAAATAATTAAATGAATCCTTAATTTAATTATTTTATTTTTATTTTTATTTTTATTTTTCAAGATATATGCAATATCTTGGATGAGGTTGAAGAGCAACTAGAAGATTTACGATATATATGCCAAGGTGCGTTCCTTCTTTCCCTTTTCTTTTTAGGTCTTTTCATGTCAATTTGTTTACTTAAAAATTAAGAGTGCAATTCTTCGAATGAATGAATATAATCCTTTTATGAACAACAGAGTAAATATTCCTCTATTTTATTCACAAAATAAACGAACAAAGGAATCGAAGATTCGTTTATATTAGTTAATGCGGGAATTTGAATTCAATTTTATGGTATGCTTACTTATTTGATTGTATTCCTTCTACGAATTTTGAAGGGGTTAGTTAATTTAATTACCAAACTTTCGTGCATTTGTTAGGGTTTTGATTATGGGTCGTGCAAGCCTGACTAGCTTACATTTCGTACTTTTTGGTGAATAAGAAATGTGATACAAACATTTACATTAAATCAAATAAGTATTCAACATTGTATTTGACACAGATATTATTTCAACACAAAACTTGAGACCCTGATGGGGCCTTTGCTTTGCTCTTTTCATAAAATGCTTTTATAGTCGGTGCTGAAACTTCAGCTATAGGAAATTGGAACTTTCGTTTAAATAAAACACTATTTGTAAATAAAGTTTCCGGGAAAATTAATCATATAATTAATTTATAATAAAAATACACTTGTTTGAATAGAAAATATATAAAATATTTGGTACAAGTTTTTTTTTTGACATAAAATATTTGGTACAATTAACTGATACAATATTCTAATTCTTCTCACGAGTTAAATCATTTAGCTTATCATGCACTTATAATATAGCAAACATGAATAGAAAAATATAAAAATTAGTTATTTTGGTCCCTAGAAAATAATGTAATTTTGGTTTTAGTTTTTTTTTTTTTGTATTGAATAAGAGATCTTGAGTGTTTTCTAATTCATTATTCAAGATTAATCTAATTTATAATATATGATTGTTATTATCCTAAGAAAACTTTATACATATAAAAAAATCTGAACAATTTTTTTTTTGGTAAATAAATCATTTTGGTCCTTTTTGTAAATTTTTTTTAGCTAGAAGCATAACTAACATATACAATGATTAATACTATTTCAAATTTACAATAGACAAACAAATAAAAATAAAATAGTTTTATAAATTTATAAAAAAAAGGGAGGGAATATTTTACATTTTAAGCTTTGAAAATGAGTGGCACGAACTATTGAGTCTTAATTCTTACCATGTAAAAAAATATGCATTTTCACATTAATTTTGAAAGCATAGGACAGGTGTTGACAAGTGACCATTCATACACAAAAGGAGAGGAGGGGGTGAGGTCTAGAAACTAGTATGTAATATTTGTTGGCCTAGACAACCCAAACCATGTATCCACCTAATCATTTTAAAATAATAATATTACTACTTCTTTCTTCGGTTGTATTATAATTATTATTCTAAATTATTTTTATATAAATTAAAAAACTAATAAATAAAAAAGAATATTAATTTTATAAAATTTATCTTATAATTATTAATTTATTATTTTCAGTCCAATTATTAATATCATAAAATATAAATATAAATAATTAATATTACATTAAAATCAAAGTAATAATTATTTTAAAATATTTATTTTTCTTATACCATAATTATAATATGACTGAAGGATGAAGTATTATTCACATGAATAAAAAAATATTCAAAGCAAAGAAAGAGTGAATGAATTAAGCACTTGACCTTCCACGAGGTAAGGCTACAATGATTTTCCAAGTTACTACTTCAACTCCATTCCCACTCTCCTCTTTCCTCAAAGTCCAAACTCTAGTAATTTCAACGAAAGTAAAATCTTATAAAAGATAAATTAATAATAGATTAGTGTCTCGTTTGAAAAGTTAAATTTTTGTTATACAATTAGATATTTTTTTAAATATGGTCGTTCCTAATATTATTATATGTATTTTTTTTGTGTTCTTATTTCCTTCTCCTTGAAGACTGACTAGCTGTTCTGGCAGTGGCAACAGAAGCAGAAAAAAGTTCCAGAAATTCTGGTAAGGAACGAAGAAAAGCAAAGCAAACGCAGCGTTTTTCGTTTCGTTTCGTTTCGTGTCGCTGCTGGTTATGGATGGAATGTACGGAGTGCCACCGGAGTACGCCGACAAGGCCCTCATGACGCCGGAGAATCTGATTTTCCCGCCGGACTACCACAACGCCTTCCTCTCCGCAGGCCGGATTTCGCTGTTCGGATCCGACGAGCTCTTATCCTCCGCCGAGCCCTCCGCCGCCGGAATTCGCAGGCAGCAGGAGGAAGATGACGTGGCAACCACCACCGTCATGAAGGCCAAAATCGCCTCTCATCCTCAGTACCCTCGCCTCCTCCGAGCTTATATCGACTGTCAGAAGGTGCATAACAAACTCGTTGAAATTAGTTGCAACTTGGAACCGTTTCTCGGAGGAAGAAAGAAAGAAAAAACGGTTATAACAAACTTTTTTTTTCCTTTTACGGCTGCTGCTGCTGCTGCTGCTGCTGTTGCAGGTTGGGGCGCCTCCGGAAATCGCGCGTTTGTTGGAGGAAATCCGGCGAGAAAACGACCTGTGCAAGAGCGACGTCGTTTCTTCTTCCACGTGCTTTGGAGCCGATCCCGAGCTTGACGAGTTCATGGTCCCCCCTTCTTTCTCTCTGCGCACTCGCACGCCCACACACACACACACACACACACATATATATATATATATATAATGTTATTATTACAACTTTTGTCAAGATTGTGTTTCCGATTATTCATTTTTTTTTTTTTTGTTTTTTGGTTCAGGAAACCTACTGTGACATGCTGGTGAAGTATAAAACCGACTTGGCTCGCCCTTTTGATGAAGCAACCACCTTCCTCAACAAGATCGAAATGCAGCTCAGCCATCTCTGCACTGGCTCTTCCGTTTCGAACGTTTCTGGTTTGTTCTTCTTCTCTTTCTCTTCAGTGTCTTGCTAGTTGTAAGCTCTCGTTAACTGCTAGTGCTATTATAATTTAGGAACTCGATGTTCGTTCATTGATATCTGTGCTTCTTTTTACGAAGAGAAACAAAACGAAATAGTTTTAATAAAGGTTGTGAAGCTGTTTTAGTAATAGCAACCTCAGCTAGCACATAAAGCGCGTGGATGAACCAACAAAGTCTTATTTTAGTTTAACCAGTGATCTAGTCCGAGCTCAGAGTATATGTAGCTCGGGTTTTGGGTCTTAAGTAGTGATAGTACTCTTAGTTGGCACATTGATGACACATGTATCAACCAACAAAAAGTTATTTTAATTTAACCAGTGATCTTAAGTTTGAGTTATGACCTTACGTCTTTCAAACATTTGATTTGGACCAAAATAGAAGTACTCTTGTTTAAGTCGGATGGAGCAATGAGCAATTTTTATGTTTGGTTGCTTTCTTTGATCTGCCTGGTCCTTATCTCTTGTTTGTTTAACCATTGGCTGAGAACATGCATGAATAAACCTCACAGAAATAGTCTTATAAGTTAGCAGCAAATATGTGCTTGCGAGAATGAGATTGAGACATGACACACAGCTTTTTTACGAAGGGGCACAACTTCACAAGGAAAACAGTGTACTAGAAAGAAAAGAAAAAAAGGAAAGGAAAACCCTAACACTACTCTCTCTTTCCTATGGATTGGTGTTTATGCATGCTGCTGCTGGCTTCTCGCTGTTAATGTATGTAACTTTCTTTGTGTGATTTCACTGTGAGACTGTAATTTATGGCTTCTTTCGTCATAGGAGAAAAAAGTTTGGTTGTTGGGTCATTCCGGGGTAGTATATAATGCTGTTTGAGCCTTTCGCCTTTTTCAGTTCCTTCTTTATACGGGTCTTCGAATTAATTGCTAGCTTCTATGGACTTGCGTGGTTTGTTTTGTTTGGCCTTGGAGTTGTTCTCTCCGCATGCTTTTCTTAGTTTTTTTTTTCCTTTCTCTCTCTCGCTCTCTCTCTCTCTCTCTTTGTACAATCCCATTTTTCTTTTATGATTTTCCTGCTCGTGAATGTCAAGTTTGACGAGTAATGGTCTTCTGCATTTGGCTCTTCAATTTTGACATTGCAGATATTCGTTCTTAAATGACATCTCAAATAGTGGCCTCGATTTAAGACACTGACCAAATACAATAGATGATTGTTGGGTTTTCAAACACCCTTGAGTTTAAATGGGCATTCTTGCTTCTCTAATCTGCTACCTATCAAATGTTTTTTCTTACTACTATTGCTTTGGTCTTTTCGACGCCCCTTTCAGCTCCCCAATACGTACAGGCTTGTAAGTGCATGCGTATTTTGAACAAGTTTCTGTTTGAAAATCTTGCTCAGAAAATTCATTAGAGTAATGCTGATGCCTTGTGGTCGATATTCTCCTGTTGGTATATTTTGGTTCTCTAATTGTTGAGAACTATTCTCCTGATAAAAGGTTTGTTTTCTTTTTGCTTCCCTAGCTAGCTATTCAACTCAAAGAAACAAATGCTGGTAGTGAATATTTTGAAGACCGTGGTTTTACTTGCTTTGACACCTAAATTTTATTTATAAGGATTATTTTTTGTTAGATATTAAATTGAAATTGTTATATGATAATCATTTGTCAAACTTATGTTCCTTTTATTTATCATGAACATTAGAGACTAAAGAAGTATACGCTCAGGCTTAAGTTATTTTATTGTGGAATATAGCAGAAATGCTATCTATAATTCGTCGTATTGGAAACTAGATATTAGATGGCATAGTAGTATATAATATGTGTTGTGATTCATATGTGTGAATTAGTGATTCGGCATATGCAAGTTTTGAAGGTACCCTTCATTAATAGAGATGGACTACTTTCTTCTTTCTTCCTAGAACACATGAAACTTACACGTTTCAAAGACTTTTATGACAATAACGTAATTTAAATATTATAATCTTCTAATGTAGCCCATTTTGGATTAGATGTACACATGATCTGACAGTAATAGCATGCAATGATTCTGCTTTCATACTTTATTAATGTATCGAGTTCCAATAGAGCACAGGTGATGCATGTTATTATGAGATAAAAAATGCTCATTGGGAATTGTCTAAGGGGCTGATAGTCTGTCTGAAGCTAAAGTAATGTCAGATTTTTTTAAAAAAAATTCGGAATTTAGTTGCTTTGGGTTATCTTGTTGGTTAGTAAAGTTAGAAAGAAGAATGAGCTCAACATTATTGAAGTTAGATTATCCTCCTGTTTATGCTTTCGTTCAAGAAAATTAATTTTGCGAAATAAGGTTTTAATCTAAAGGACTCAGCTGATTATAATTAAATTAATGTTTTACTTCTCCAATTTCTTTCAGATCTTGTTCTCATTGTCTGTTCAATCCGTGATTATGTTTCTTTATATAATATTTTACCCCATGTTGAACTTGAACATGCGCATCCTCATCCCTCATCAGAAGCATGTGTCGAATATTTATATTTATTTTGGGATTGTCAACTTTGTTATTATTGAATTTTATTTTGGTTACTGAATTTTATTCACGCCAGAAGATCAGTTACAATCCCCTTAACGTTTTGCTAATTGTGGAGGCTGGAGTGCAGTGGATTCTAATACCATATTTTGATCTTTTTTTAATGTTAAAAAGGGTGGTCATTGGTCATCAGGTTGGTTAAGGTTGGAAAATATTATTTTATGCCTGAAAGTAAGACTACCTTTTCAGTTATGTTTTAATTTGTAAATGGCTTTGTTTTGCATCCTTAATTTGATGGATTCTTCTTCATTATGCTTTTTGCCAACCTATATTCCTTTAGTGAATGCCTTAGGCAAAGTTGACAGGATGTGAAATTCTTTGCTTCTAAATTTCTTCTCTCTACTTTTGTCTTTAGATTTTATTTTTCTTGTTCTGCAATCACTATGTCAAATTGGATTTTGTATTTGTTAGAAGCAAGTTTTCAGGTTCTTGGATTGACATGAACTTTCTATGTGGCAAACTTATGTTTATTTTCTTAGCATATTAGTGCAGCATTGTTGGCTTTGATTTTATTTTTTATAAGTCAAAATCTTATTGGAAAGGAGTATAAAAGGTGCTCCCACGTCCTACCCATTTACAAGTAGAAATGACAACATGAACATGAAATATCTCCAGGATACTTTACAATGAGATAATTCCTAAACTCTTTGGTCACCTAGGCAGATAAAAAAAACAGCTCATTTGGTTTAAATACAAGCCCACAAAAGAAAAAGAAGCACCAGAAAGGCTGAAAGTTTTGACTTGATCCAACTCCAGCTTCTAACTTTGAATAGTTCCACCACTTTGTTCCAATCAGCTATATAATTCTTGAAATAATTTCATTCCTATGTAGTCAAAATGCAACCACAGTAACTGTCAGCAATGTCTCAAGTTCTTTCTATGTTGTTGGCATCTATCATGGTTGATTATGCTATGTTTTTTTAATGTACGTATGTCATTTTCAGATCGTCCTAAATGAATTGAATATCTAGTGAGTCCTAAATGATCTATTAGTTTACTCAATTAGGCTTCTAAATGGGCTTGAACATTGTGATATTTTGCTCTCTGATTTGTGTTTTTTGGGCATACAGTTGATGAATGTTTGAATTGCTTATTTATGATCATGTTATTGAATTGTATTATGAACTGTTTTTTTTATCTGACTGAAGGCATTAGTAAATTGCTAAGAAAATCTATTACCTCCAGTCTTTATAGATAAAGTCATCGCTTTAGATTAAGAAATTGAAAATAAAGATTAGTTATTTATTCATGCTCTCCGTCTTATTTTATGATCTTTTACAATCACAACTGATGAATCATAAATGTGTTATTCCGTGTTCATTATTTATGTTATAGTGGAGAAAAGTTCCGGTCGTCAATGATCAGGTAAGTCTATGGCGTGCTACATAGAGGTGTAAAATGGGGAGTGCATCGGATGTTAGGGAATTGGAGTATTGAAATCCTAACTTCACACTTCTTTAGTAGTACTATTTTTCAACACATTTTATTATTAAATGAATTTTATGTTGGACGTGTTAAAATATGGAAAGAGTTGGAAGCTGGTGTTTCAGGTTCTGATGAAATATTAATTAGGACCTTTTAGAAAAATCCCGTGTGCAGCGGGTGATCAAAGAGTTATAGCTTTCACATGTACTCCCGCAGAATTCGCTGTGATTTTTGCTACGGCTTTTTTTTTCTTTGAAGAGAGAACGTTCATGTGACTCATGTCATTGCCACGATGTATGTAATATGTATATAGCTTCCTCACTGCTCTTGCCCCTGCGTGTCTTAGTGCTTGTCATTACCATTTTCCGATATTTTGTTCTCGTGCTCAATTGTGGGCCTCTGCCATTGACCCTTGGGTCATTTGCATGATGCGTAACACTTGTGGATCCCAAATGCCTCATCTTTTTTATGAATGGGGGTCCCTCTTTGTGAAAAAAGCAATCCTATTGTTATGCTTAGTTTAAAGCTGACTTAGTTTGGGCGGTTTTTTATTAATCAAGGATATCCTCAATCTGATAGTAGGGCCACTAATTATTTTCGAGTAAAGATCACTTAACTAAGTCTTTTTCGTACCCATAGAGAGTCGAATCTTAATTAATATACTTAAAGAAATTCTGCTATCTACCAATATCTTGTTGGTATTAGGCATTTGTTTTGGGGAAGAGTTTTTGCATTCAAGCCACAGGAAGGTCTTTATTATTACACAAAAGTAATGTATGAATAGAAAGACCAAATAAATTTAGTTTAGTTGGTTGAATAGCACGTGAGTTCTTGTAACTCGTTTTTAATTTGTATGGATAAAAAAATTGTATGAATAAAGAGAAAGAATAAGATGTGAAGGGTTATGAAATGGGTAATTAAGGAGACTGAAGTGTAATAATAACTAGGGCTGTGATGATAGAGACGGGGTTTTGATGATGCCGTACGGTGTGCCTCGTTGGAAACTTTTCTCTCTCTGGTTAGGGTCATAGTGAGTGACAATGGATGGAACCAGGCATTGACACTGATGTTTTTCTTTTTTTCTTTACTACTTTCTTTTATTTCTTTCCAACCTAGGTCTACTCTGATCTGGTCTGGTGTGTATACAGTGTACTCTCATGCGATGGTCAAATCCTTGTCGGATTGAGTGGGTGTCAGAAGCAATTTGTGGGTGGGTGCTCGTGGGCTACTAACCCTGTATTCGATCACCTTTGAGATAACCTGCTCAGAAATCATGAGTGACAAAAGTTTCTCAGGATTAGTTTAAATATATGTTGAGGTCTTCAGGATGAAAATGGTATAATAAATTAATGGTGGAATAAGTTTAATTTTATAAGGTTTTAACTTATATTTTAAGGCTTGCATTTGACTTATTTGGTATAAGGTTTGATTTGAAAATTTAAAAAAGTCCAGTATTTTTTAATGCTAATTAAAAAAATATTTTGTAATAAAGTTTTTAAACAATTAGAAACTCATTCTTAAGTAGGTTAATAAATGGTGTAAATCAATAGACTCCGTATTTTATTAAATAGATCCACAAATATATAAATTCAAAATATTGTCGTAAGATTTTATTATACTAATAATATTCATTTAAATACGACAATTTGTGAGGTTTAAAATGAATGTTTTGGGACGATAAGTATCCCAAAGTTCAATGGATTACAAGCCGCTTGAGTATTTTTTTTTCCTTTCACAAGATTTAAATTTTTGATTTAGGTTAAGGATAAGTAAGATTCTTGTCATTTGGACCAACATACCTTGATTAAAAAGGTTTTTTATATGACGTAAAATACTCACTTAAGGTTTGACTTAGGCTTGAAGTAAGTTATTAAGTTTTGACGAGGGATTTGACCTATTATTACTTAGTTTATATTGATAGTATTATAAAATAAAACCTCGTACTTTAGTTTATATCAAATATCAAATTATTATAAAATAAAACGTTCTATGTACCATGGTTTATACTGATATTATTAGTATAAAATAAAACCTTGTGCATTTTGTTATCAAGTTTCATTTTAAACTTGTATGCTGTTATGTTACTTTTTTTGAGTTGAAATTACATATTATCAGTGTAAAAATTTACATTATCAATTAATTAAAAATTACTGTTAGTATGACTTTAAGATATTTATTACAACAGTGAACATTTATCATACCTAACAGCTTTTAATTGGATGATACAGTAAAACTGTTCTACAATGTTAATTTATATACTATTTACTCTATTTTTTATACGTATACATCACAAATTCATATAGTATTTTACATTTTTTGTAACTTATTTGTATTTTACAACAAACAATTTAACTTTGTATTATTGTAAGATTAATCTGAAGTCGTATTACTTGAATGATTTTGCTTTTGCTATTATTTTGCTAGATGATGGGGGTGTGTCTTCGGATGAAGATATGAGTACCGGAGATGGTGATGCTCAAGATGGCCAATTAAAGGGTGAAGATCGTGAGCTCAAAGATAGGCTTTTACGTAAGTTTGGGAGTCACATCGGTACTTTGAGACTCGAGTTTTCAAAGAAGAAAAAGAAGGGTAAGCTTCCGAAGGAAGCAAGACAAACATTACTTCAATGGTGGAATGTTCACTACAAATGGCCTTACCCTACGGTAAATAGTTCAATTCTTGTGTTTTATTTTCCCCTGCAATTTGGTGAATCTAATTCTCATATATGTTATTGAGATATAATACACATACAACAATTTATATATCATTTTTTATTTGTGTCTATCTCTTTCTATCAATATGACATGTAATAAATAATGTGATAAACATAAAAAAATGTACTGTTGGATGAATTATTATACAGATAATATTTTTTTATATTATTAAACTATTATTTTGTTTTACTTGATCATGTATAGGAAGCTGATAAGATTGAACTGGCTAAGTCAACAGGGCTAGACCAGAAGCAAATTAACAATTGGTTTATAAACCAAAGAAAACGTCATTGGAAACCATCCGAGAATATGCAGTTTTCTATGATGGAAAATCTTAACGGACGGTTCCTTGCTGATGAATGAGGTGCATGTACATGATATTCTCAAATGTATATCCCGATTAATTATTGCTTGTATTTTCTTTTTGTAAATTCTAAATTAAAAGCATATTACTGACAGTAAAATGCTTATTACTTTCCCAAGAAGGAAAAGGGAAATGATCATAATACTATTCTTGAGAATAACTACTGACATTGTGAATGAACGCTTCTACTTTGGTTCGAAGTCCTACTCCCATATTAGCTCATTGCTGTGGCATTAATTAATTTGTCACTTTGCATTTATCGATGTATCAGTAGATAGTTTTTGGTTATCTGGATTTTTGTGGATATCTATATTAATATTCGTATTCTTTTAATGTTTGAAAAGCATATTATGCTTGAAAGCAATTAAAGTATCAGTACTATTTTATGTAGAAAAACATGAAAAATGTACCCAGAAAAGTATTAATACTTTTAAATGTTTATAAGTGGACCAGAAATTAAACTGCAAAGTTGATTTGCAGCAGTCAATTATTGCATATGAAGTGATTCGCTAGACATACTGATTAATGATGACTGACACGATTTGTTTTTTTTTTTTTTTTATAAAAATAATCGTACATTCATAAATTTTAGTCTAACTGTAAGAATCTGGTTTATATATATTCTGTAAAATTGCATCTAAACAAAATGTTATCTAATCCTATAAGTTTATTTTTTTTAGTGAAACAAACTCATTATATCATGAATCAGGAATAAATCAATATAAGAAGGATTGAAATCAAACATTTGTGGACAAACATAAGATCTTGAAGCTCTAGCCAAGCTATGAGCAACCTGATTAGCTTGCTTACTTACAAACTGTATACTACAGTTATGAATATCGGAAATTTCTGTATCACAGATTTTTAAGATGCAACCAGCTTCAAAATTATCAAACTGTTTTGCCTTGAACGCATCAGAAATTGCCTTGCAATCTGTCTCTATAACAATGTTTCCCAACTGCTGTTCTTTAATCCAATTAAGAGCAAAAAGGAAAGCCACAGCTTCAGCCTCTTGTGGAGTTGGTTGACCATGGAACCAAGAAGTTGCAGCAGCAGCAAACATGCCTTCTTCATCATGGATACAAGCAGCAACACCAAACTTGTTTTCTTCATGGAAAAGAAATATTACACTTCATGTAGTTTATGGGTGGCTTCGACCATTTTGAGTTGCGTTGGGGAGAATGAGATGTAGTTGTATTTGGCCGTTTATGGAGTCGTCCGTTCTTGAAACTCCTTCCCAAAGCTTCTCGTTCCTTCTACGCCATAAGCACCAAAGTACAGTAACGATATCCTCCACTTTGCAGGTACTGAAGTTTTCCAGTATGTAGAAAATAATACTATGCATGTCTTCCAAGAATCAAATGCATGTTGAAGGGTATGCCACAAAGAAGATTCCATCCACACTTGTACGTGAGTACATCCTAGAAAAAAATGTAAATCATTTTCAATACAGCTGTCACAGTGTGGGCATATGATTGGGCGTTGAACACCCTTTGTGGACAACCTCTGCCTAGATGGGAAACATCCTCTAGCTATTCTCCATATAAAACCTTTCATTTTTGCAGGGATATTCAGATTCCATATAGCCATCCAATTACCATTTCCGCAGAGATGAGTGTTATCCAAAACAATTTCCATGATAGAAAAAACTAATAGAATAAGCTCCATCCCGACTAAGCTTCCAAATAATCTTAATCAGCAGTGTTTGCCAGATATAAAGGCATAGCTAAGATTTTTGCTGCATCATTTTGAGTAAAAATATTATGAAAAAGTGCAACACTCCATGAATTCAAAATGGGATCAAATAAGTCACTTACTGTCATATTTTCTAGACCCTTAGGAGGAGCTGTTTGTGCATATGAACTATCTTTAGAACGAATCCATGGATCTTTCCAAAACGCTTACTGACTTTCCATCACCAAGTCTCCATCTACTACCTTCTTTGACCACCACCCATGAAGTGTGGATGTTAGGCCATGTATAGCTTGGGTTATGTTCAATAGATGAACCCAAAAAATCATCTCTTGGAAAATATTTAGCTTTGTAAACTCGAGTAACCATAGCATTCTGGTCAGAAACAAATTTTCAACCTTGCTTTCCTAACATAACCATATTAAATGCAGAAAGATGGTGAAACCCCATACTCCATGTTCCTTCCCCATTGCTAATTGATCCTAGTTAATCCAATTTATTCTTTTGCTTCTAGCTCTATTAGATCCCTACCAAAAAGAGTTCATCATAGTCTGTATCTCATCCTGAAGAGAGGAAGGTAGAAGGAAAGCACTCATACAGTAGGAAGGAATTGCATGGGTTACTTGATAAGAACATCCCTGCCAACTTTTGAAAGGTGTCTCCCCATCCAACGATGAATTTTCTTCTAGACTCTATCTCTCAAAGAGCCAAAGATTGACTTCTTTCTTCTCACTGTCATGGATAACATACCAAGGTATTTTCCTATGCCCAAACATCCTGAAACTCCTAACCTTGTTGCAATGTGTTGCTTGAGTTGGTGAGATGTATTTCTACTGAAAAAGATTTCTAATTTGTGAAAATTTATTGAAAGTCCAGATGATGCTTCAAAAATACCAAGAATGGAGTGTAATGTATCAGCTTCCTTCTTAGTTTCCCTGCATAATATAAAACAGTCGTCAACAAAAATTAAGTGTCTGAGGAGTGGAGCTCCTTTATACACTTTGATACCCATGCAACTTTTAACACCCTGACGAATCACACCAAAAAGAGAAGGATTCGAAGACTGTGCAGGTATGAGATTATACAATTAAAGATTACTTAAAGGAATTAATTGGTACTACTTATACCAACATAATGCATCTATTTTCGGTAGCTTATCACTTAAGAATTTGATAGTTAAACGTGCTTGACTTGGAGTAATTATGGGTTGGGTAACCTTTTGGGAAGTTTCCTAGAAAGCATGTGAGTGAGGACAAAGCACGCTGAAAAATCTCGTGTTGGTATGTGACGACAATCAATGATCTTGAGAGCAGTCGAGCGGTGTTAGACCTCGTTGTCGAGGTCTTGGAAATGACTACCTATGGAGGGTTCTGACCGGTGGAGGATTTTGACCAACAAAGATGTTGAGTGAAGTTCATTGTGTGAAGTGTCGTAGTATGAGAGTCATCGAGAAGTCGACAATCAAGGACATTACACAAGTCTCATTTTTCTCTCATAATATTTTAGAACTGTAGTAAGACCTTCATGCAAAAATTAAAAAGATAAGGTGATAATGGATCACTCTATATAAGTCCTCTCTCTAGTGTGACAAGTCCCACCCCTTCTCTATTAACAATAACATTGAAGTCTACTGTTTTCACACACATCCTCATTCAGTTCACCCATTGAGCATTAAAACCCATGTTGAGAAGAATAATACTAAGATATCTCCAATCAACCTTATCAAAGACTTTGCTTATATCAATCTTTAAAGCAAATTCACCCACTTTACCTCTCACTTTGCATTTCTTGTGGTGAATAGTTTCAATAGTCACTAGCACATTATCAAGGAAGTGGATCTCCATATTAATGAAATTTTGCGAAAACTCCAAGAAACGACATGAAAAAGGATTTCTCCAAAGCATAGGAATTCCCCCACATCTACCATACAATCAACAGAGAAACAATAATTGAAATTCAATTTTATTTTTATTTCTTCAATTCTCTTGACATGAACAAGAGTTTATCTCTAAAAAAAAAATAACATCCAATTTATAAAGTCGTACGAGGACACAAAGAGATTGAACTGTGCGTGGATTGTTTAGGCCCTAAATGTTCCAACTTAAACAACTGAAGTTTGGGTTGCAGAAGAGTTCATGGTGGCTGTCATCCTATGGTTGGTGGTTGTTGTGATTGGAGCCTTTTCCCTGAGTGTCTTACATTTCTTCTCCTCCACAATTAATCCAACGTCCATGTCATCGTGTGCTTTAAAGCATCTTTAATGGTGGATTTCAATTGGGATCTTAAATCACTTTTTTATGGATCCCATAGTGTCACGTGAGATTGAAAATTTTTTTTATTTTTTTCTTTTTTTAGTGGTAGATCTCATTTTGAGATCTTAAGAAGAATGAGAGAAGGAAAAAAAATATTCTTTTTTGAATATTGTGCAAATCAATCTTTAGGATTCTTATTTAATAATCCATTCTTCACGCTAAAAATTTATTCACCTCTTTTATTTGTTGGATATGGCTCATCTTTCGCAGTCAGATGACAACCCTTCTTGTTGGCGGGGTCAGCAGAAAGCCAACTGGGGTAATATTTTACTGATTCTTTGGGCTAGGTACTGTTGTGGGCCTCTGATTCTTTGTAATATTTTACTTTTATTAGTAGTTTGGGCTAGGGCCCATGAATAGCTACTGTTAGGGTTTCTTTTAATCCTATTTATATTCCCCTTGTAAATCGAGTGACTTGTAACGAGTGGCGGTGAGGAGATTATAGTACAGACAAGCTGGACGTAGCCTACATTGGGTGAACCAGGGTAAAATACTGTGTCATATTTCTCTTCCCTATTCTCTTTTTTGTTTTTAGATTTGTGTGTGATTGTCGATTTCCAACAATTGGTATCAGAGCCTTGGTTCTGCGACCAGGGTGCCTGTGACAGATTAGGGTTTCGTGATCTAGGGTTTTTTTTTCTTGGGATAGAGAAAACTGCGAAATTGATCTGGAAAGGATGTCGACTGGCCAATCACGGATCGAGGTTGAAAAGTTTGATGGAAAGGGGTTCGAGTTATGGAAATTGAAGATGGAGGCGTTGCTCGTTGACAGGGACGTGTGGTACGTGATAGAAGATGACAAGCCATCGGTACCAACAAA